>CAUYRT010049129.1:0-30609 GCA_963574885.1 Lepilemur ruficaudatus
CCTGTAGTCCCAGCTACTCGGGAGGCTGAGGCAGAAGGATTGCTTGAGCCCAGGAGTTTGAGGTTGCTGTGAGCTAGGCTGAAGCCACGGCACTCTACAGCCCGGGCAACAGAGTGAGACTCTGTCTCAAAAAAAAAAAAAACAAAAAAAAACAAAACAAAAAAAGTAGATTATGGGTTTCCAGGGGCTGGGAAGGAGGGAATAAGGAATGACTGTTCATGGGTATGGGATTTCTTTTGAGGATGAGGAAAATGCTGTTAAAACTGATTGTGGTGATACATGTAACATCTTTGAATTACTTTTACGAGTGAATTATAAGGAATGTGAATTATATCTCAATTAAGCTACTATTAAGAACAAAAAGAAAGCTGGCGAGGGCTGAGGCCAGGGCAGCAGCACCTGAATGGTGAGAAGTGTTCGGATTTGGATCAGCAGTGAGTGCAGGAGGACAGCAGTGTCCTCGAGCAGGGAAGGGCCCCAGGGTGGGCTGAGCCCATGGGCCCAGGTGCAACTTGGTGGGGACCTGGGAAGGGTGCCTGTTGAAGTTCCCTCCCACCACTAGCAGGGTCTCAGTGGAGTCAGGAGGAAGGTCATCACAGAGAGTGAGCAAGGAGGTGGGAAGTTGCAGTCTGTGTCTGGAAGCACAAGGTGCATTGACAGGGAAGGAATCAGTCCACAGTGACGACACCTAGAGCCCAGCTGGGGTCAGTGCTCAGGAAGGCAAGTGAAAGCAGGCAGCTTTCCTGCCTGTGAAGTGCTGTTCCCAGCACCGCCATGGGCTGCTGGTGTCTGCGTATGGAGAGGCAGGCGTTAACAGGGCTTGGAGGCACTCACAAATGTTAAGTGGAAAACAAGTGATACAACCTCCACAGTACATCTCACCTCTGTCAGGGTGTCATGCATGTGTGTTACAGACATTTTAGGGACTGAGCGCATGTGGACACTGCCCCTTCTCTCCTCCCCTGCCTGCCTGCACCGACTGAGCCCATGGGTGCATGCTTCTGGCCCCCAGAAGGACTGGGGCTGCAGACCGTTTCAGGAGCCCAGTGCCTAGAAGGGACTGATGGCAGCTGGGGGAGCATCGGTGGAAATTCGTCCCTTCTGTGACCAGCCAGCAGGGTTTGGGACATAGCTGACTTTTGGCCTCATCTTGAAGGTGTCGGCACCTTACCTGGCTCAGGGTTCAGAGGTTTGAAGTGTCTGGAGATGATGCCTATGGCGTGGACACGTCAGCTGGGGCCACAGCTAGGGGCCTGCTGGTCACGGGCGATTGGGAGACAGAGGCAAAGGAAGGAGTGCAGAGGGCCCCCCCAAAAGACCGTGCCTGTCAGGCCCATGGAATAGCCCTGTCGGCCCCCAGGAACACTGGGGGACTGGGTGGGGAGGCGTGGGTGATGGAGCTGACCCAGTACCACTTATCCAAACACATGCAGTGGGGTCTAGGGCTGTTGGAATGTTACACATGGGATACCAAAAGAACATACACTAAAATACACTAAAAATTGTTTTTTCTGGAAGGTAGAATCGAAGTATATTTTATTTAATTCTACTCACTTATTTTTATATTTTATAATAAGTATGGGCCAGACATAGTGTAATCACAGCACTTTGGGAGGCCGAGGCAGGAGGATCGCTTGAGCTCAAGAGGTTGAGCAAGAGTGAGACCCCGTCTCTACTAAAAACAGAAAGAAATTAGCTGGACAACTAAAAATATATAGAAAAATTTAGCCAGGCATGGTGGCCCATGCCTGTAGTCTCAGGTACTCAGGAGGCTGAGGCAGGAGGATTGCTTGAGCCCAGGAGTTAGAGGTTACAGTGAGCTATGATGACGCCACTACACTCCAGCCTGGGTGACAGAGCAAGTCTCTGTCTCAAAACAAAACAAAAACAAATATGTATTACTTTTGCAACAAATGAGAAAAAAAACAATAAAAGCTATTTTAAAAATTCTAATACCATTTGCCAAGTCAGGGATAGGGCCAGAGTTGGGCCTTGGTGGAACCTGGGCAGGGTCTGGGCAAGGCCTGGGGTGAAGCCTGGACATGCCAGATGTGGGGCCTTGGGGCAGAGCCTCAGAGGAGCCTGGGGTCCTGGTGGACCAGTGAGGCTGCCCTGGCCTGTGCAGTGCTCTGAGCCAGGAGCAGCAGGGCAGCCAGGCTTTCGGGCATCTGTGCTGGGAAGTGAGTGGGGAGGGAAGGGAGGCAACAGGAGACCCACTGGGAGCCACAGTGCTGGTGCCAGGTCAAGGTGGCAAGGGGGACAGGGACAGGGCAGTCCTCCTCCCACGTCCAGCTCACCTCTCCTGACCTCTGACCCTGCATGTTGGTGTAGGTTAACCACCCTCCCCCATACCCAGTGTCCTACTCTTTACCCCTCCCCATTTGCTGCTCGGTGTCAGACCAACTCAGAGCGAGACCCTCGGCCTGGGGGTCTGAGCAGCCAGATTCTCTCAGAATTTGAAGAAACACGAAAAGACTGAGCCGTCAGCAAGGAGCAAAGGTGAGAGAGTTGAATGGGGTCATGAACCTGGCCAGCCAGGCCCAGCCCGGAGCCAGACTCCAGGGGAGTAGCAGCTTCAGGAGGTGGAGCTGTGGGAACAGAGGAGAGAAAACAAAGCAGGAGGACGGCTTTTTCGTAAGCAGATTGGAGAAGATCCCCAAGATCCTTGCAACCAAAGGACAAAACTATGCCCAGGGGACCCTGGTGTGAAGTGGCCATCCCCCTTCCCTCTCCCACTCTGCTCTGCTACCTGCCTGCTGGTCACCCTGCGGGGAAAGCCTCAGCACCTGCCTCTCTTCCCCCAAACCTCACCCATGGCCAAGTGGACCCTTGTAGGAAGGTGGCCTTGGCAACTCAGTTGCCCAGTAAGACTTGCAGGGAGAACGGCCAGAGCCACCGCCTGCTCAGACCCTCTCTCTGCCTCACCTGCACAGTCGCCAGGTCTCCCCAATGTGCTTTCAGACATCGCCATCCTCTCTGCCCACAGCCCGTTGCTAAAAAACTAAACTCCATCAAATTTAGTTTAAAGATCAAATTGGCTTTTATCAGTCATCTATGAATTAGGCAGCGTCTCACCTGGAGATTCAGAAAAGGCACTCCAGTGAGCGAGGCAGAGGACCTCCGCTCTGTAGGCAGAAAAGGGATGAAGAAAGCAGAAAAAGGGAACAAAAAAGGTCGTTTTAAAGCTACTTCCTTTGTTTCTTTGTTTTTTCCAGACAGGGTCTCACGCTGTCGCCTAGGCTGCAGTGCAGCGGCAAACCTCAATAAAGTTACTTTCTTTATGGGGTTAAAACAGGGGACTTTCTTGTCATGCCAGCTCAGGAAAACTGGGATCCTTTTGATCCGCCACTGTGAATCTCCTGTTTTTTGGAAAATTGGCCCTTTCAAAGTTCACTTGGACAATGTGGCACCGGCGTGAGTGACTCCATTCTGCCTTGGTCTGGTCTGCTGGGGCCCAGCGCAGGAGCTCCATTCAAAACAGTGGCCTCCCACCAATTGCATGTGACACCCCCTAGCTGGACAGCCTGCTCCCTCGGCATTTAACCGCAGCTCCTATCCTTGGCCCCTCAGTCCAGCGAGCCCCCGACTCGCCTCTCGGACTCCTCGCCCTGCATCACGATATGCTCATTCCACCTGCTTGATCTGGGGGTTGGGGGCTCCCTATGGCCTACCATGTAAGTCATGACACATCTATAAAACAGGCAGTCATTAAGGACATTTTAAAGACTTTTAAATCATTTTTTCTGAATCCACAAAAAATGCATGATTTGGTGCATTTCCTTCCTGTCATTTTTTATGCCTTTTAAAATACTTTTTTTAGATTGTAGTGCCCCAGGGTGTTCTATCTACACACACATTCTCTCTCTCTCTTTGTAGTTTTGGTTTAACTTTGTGAGTCTGAATTGCCAACCCATGACCCTCCACCTGGAAATACTTCCCTTTGACAATCTCCTAAGAGCAAGGGTATTCTCCCATGGACCCAGTGTGATTATTTAACATCTATTCAGTGATACAATATTATCTAATCTCTAGCCCATAATCAAATTTTCCCAATCGTCTCAACAATGCCTCCCTGCCCAGTCTAGTTGGGGCATTTACTTCTCTTAGGTTTCTAGTCTCCCTACTCTAGACATGTCCCCAGGCCTGATATGCTCTGGGCCGGTTCCGGAGACTGAGCTTCTGTCTGGGTTTGCCTGGTTGTTTTCTCACAACCAGATTCAGATTGAACATTCCCCTGTGCAACTTCCACGCAGGGGATTCTAAGTCCTCTCTCTGAGCATGACATCAGCACACAGGATGTTGCCTGGTCACATGCTTGATGGTGCTGACTTTGGTCATTTGGTTAAGGTGGTGTCTGACCAATGCCGTTATTATAAAAGTTCTTTTCTCCCCTTGTAATGAATTAGAAGCTTGTGGGAAGACTGTGTACTCCATACATGCTTCTTTAGAAATGAACGTGTTGGGCCTGGCCGAGGTGGCTCACGCCTGTAATCCTAGCACTGTGGGAGGCCAAGGTGGGTGGATCGTTTGAGCTCAGGAGTTCAAGACCAGCCTGAGCAAGAGCGAGGCCCCGTCTCTACTAAAAATAGAAAGAAATTAGCTGGACAACTAAAAATATATAGAAAAAATTAGCCGGGCATGGTAGCACATGCCTGTAGTCCCAGCTACTCAGGAGGCTGAGGCAAGAGGATCGCTTGAGCCCAGGAGTTTGAGGTTGCTGTGAGCTAGGCTGACGCCACGGCAATCTAGCCCAGGCAACAGAATGAGACTCTGTCTCGAAAAAAAAAAAAAAGATGAACTTGTTGGCATCATACAACTTTGTATCCTGTTTTCATTAGCAAATTGTGAATGTCTTCTCATACCATTAAATATTCTTATAAAACACGATCTGGGGTGCTGTGTAGACTCCATCTTACAGGTGTGTTCTACTTAACTATCACCTACTGGGATTGAACTATTAGCTTAACATAAGCTCCCCAGTAGTGAGGATTTCTGTCTTTCTCACTGCCATATTTCTAGCACTGAGAATGGAGTGTCTGGTATATAATATAAGTTCAACAAAAATTTGTTGAATGAATGAAAACCGCTTATGTCTAGTTTTTCAGTATCACAGATAATGTCACAACAAACATCCTTGTAAATAAATCATTGAAGAATTTATTTGATGAGGATTACAGATGATGTTTATAAGAAAGGAAATGTTTATGTTGATAATGTGAAAAAATAAGAATGCAAAACTCTTATATATGGCATAATCTCTACAACATAAAGATATGCAGAGAGAACCATCTGGAAGAAAATAGAACAAACAATTAATAGGGACTATCTCTGAACATTCAGTGAAAGGTTTTAATTTATTTTGACTATTTCTCTGTGTTTTCCACAAGTAGAATATGCTACTTATATGCAGAGAAGCAGCAGCAACTGTTTCTTTTTAAAGTTAGCTTTGCAAATGGAGAATAGGTAAAACTATGCATGCTTAGCAGCTAGCCATCATAAAGAGGGATACTGGTTAAAAACCAAATTCAGATTTAGACCACATTGACCTTTGGAGAGTGTCAACTTGCAGAAGCCCCAGGACACTATGCTAGGTTGACTACATTTAGGATATCAGGTTCCCTTCCTGGTGTCACATTTTAAAAGGGATATTGTCTAACTGGTGCCTGTCTAAAGGACAGTGGCCAGTTGGTATGGGGTCTGGAAATCATGTTACTGTTAACACTTAAGGAACTGGGCACATTTGTTCTCTAACAGATGACTAGTGAGGAATGACAAGTTTCTTCTAATATTTGAAGAGCTGTCAAATAGCGAAGTGAGGCTTCTTATTTTATGCCATTTTAGAGGGAAGATTTCAGAAAGGCAGATTTTCTAGTAAATAAGGAAGATTTTCCTAACAATTCATAAGGTAAAAAATGAAAACATTCTCTAGAAAGGTGTGGACACCAGACAGCATCTCCTAGGGGTGTCGGGCAGAAGTTGCTGAAGCAGGTTGGGGTGACAGAGCTGCCTGTACTGAGGACACCAAGGACCCCCGGTATGGCCACTTCAGGCCTCCTCTATGAACCTGCCTGCAACCCCAGCAAACACACAGCCTCTTCCGAGACAGAGGAAGGGTCAGCGCCCCCTGGGGCCCTCCACCCCCTTCATTCAGGTCTCTTCTTCAGGACCAGTTCCCCAGAGAATTTTTCCCTCATTCCCATCACCCCCCATCCTCTGGTCTTGCTTTATTTTTCTTCTTAACACTCTCCCTGACGGACACATTGTTACCTGTTGAGTCATTTCCTTTTGTTTGTCTCCTCTAGCATGCACGTTCCAAGGGCGGAGGGGCCTCACTGGCGTGGTCCCTGGGCAAAGACCAGTGTTCACAGAGCCCTGACAGGTGACTGTCATGCTACAGGCTTGCTACATTCACTCAATGAACTAATGATTCCTGAAAGAAACAGAGCACAGAATTCAGGCGCAGCCTTCAGGGAAGAAATTTCAGCAATGTCAGAAATTGTGAAGTGTCCATCAACTGATGAATGGACAGGCTAAATGTGGTATATGCACACAATGGAATGTTATCCAGCCATAGAAAGGAAGGAAATTCTGACACAGCTGCAACATGGATGGACCTTGAGGACATTATGCTAACTGAAATAAGGCAGTCACAAAGAGATAAATCTTGTATGATTCCACTTATATGAGGTCCCTAGAGTAGTCAGATTCATAGAGACAGAAAGTGGAATGGTGGTTGCCAGGGGCTGAGGGCAGAGGAGAACGGGGAGTTAGTGTTTAATGGGTATGGAGTTTCAATTTGGGAAGATGAAAAAGTTCTGGAGTTGGATGATGGTGATGGTTGCAAAACAATGTGCATGTACTTAATGCCACAGAACTGTACACTTGAAAATGCTAAAGATGGTAAATTTTATATTATGTGTATTTTACAATAAAAAAATTAGTCTCAGCTACTCGGGAGGCTGAGGTAGGAGGATTGCTTGGGCCTAGGAGTTTGAAGCTGTAGTGAGCTATGATCATGCCATTGCACCCCAGCTTAGGCGACACACAGGCTATTTCATCTGGCTAGAAGAGCTCAATAGTGACTTTAAGAGTTTTCAGGAGGCGGACCTATGGGAAGCGAGAAACCAGCTTGTTAGGTTAAGTCTGGCTTTCCGTTTTAACGCGGGGCCACTTGAGTACCTATGGAGATCCCCTTCCCTAAGTGGCACCCTCAGTCTCAGCCTCCCTGCGGTGTCTCGGCCCACCAGGCTGGGGCAAAGGACTTCCCAGGAGGCAGCGACGACACCACCAGCGGGGTCCGAAAGCGAAGCAGCTGCGGGCTGGGCGGAGCCGGGAAGGGTGACTCCTCCGCCAGGCCCCGCTCAAGCGTCCAGACCCTGCCACCTCCGCCTGGCCTGGAACAGGGATCACGGCCCCGGCCCCGGCTCGGCCCCGGCTCAGCCCCCGCTCGGCCCCGCCCCGGCACCTTGGCCCCACCTCTTCCCTGGTGCCGCCCCTGGCCCCGCCTACTCCGCCTAGCTCCGCTCTGCCCCGCCCCGGCGGACAGCTAGCAGGAAGCGCGCGGAGGCTCCGCCGACGCCGCGTTCGGAAAGGTGTGGAGGGAGCGGGGGGCGCAGGTCGCGGTCAGGCTGCGTCTCCCGACCGTCCGGCTGCATGCAGCCCCGGATCCACCCCGCTGCCCTTGGCGGTTCAGGCCCGCAGCTCCCCCTGCCCTGAGCGCCAGCTCGGGGCTCCGCTGCTCTGGCCTGGGAGGCGGGGCCGGCGGCGCGGCGTCATGCATATGCATGAGCGGCGCGGCGGCGGCTCCATTGTGCCCTCGGAGCGGGCGGCGGCGCGATGGCGCGGGCGGCCCCGGGGCGGCGGGCAGCGCGGAGGGCGGGCTGAGCGCATGGAGCTGCGCGGGTCGAGGGCCTCCGCGGCGAGGGGCCGGGCCGGGCCGGGCGGAGGTGAGCGGGGTCCTGGGAGGGGGTGCCTGGCAACGCAGCCCGCGGGCAGATGCGGGGCGGCGGGGGTGGGCAGGTGCGGCAGGTGCGGGCTAGCAGGTGCCGGCGGGCAGGTGCGACCTGTCCCCCGGAGTGCTCCTGTCCCGCTGCGCCGCGCACGGCGGGCTTTGCGGCCGGGCTGGGGCCGGGGCTCTACCGCCCACCTGCCGGCACCTGCCACGCGTGCGTCGTGGTCTCTGGCAGACACGGCCCCGTGGGTGTCGAGGTCTTCCCACCCCTCCCCTGAGCCTTTGTTGCAGGCTGACTGAGGGGTGTAAGCGGCCCTCGAGGTCCTCCTGAGCGGTGGAGGCTGGCCGGGCCTTTGCCCCCACCTGGCGGCTCCTCGCTCTGGGGCCAGGCGGTCTCACCTTCACCGTGCGCTCCTCCGCTCCCACTTACTTGCCCACCAGCAGGGTGATGTGGGGGCCCGCGGAAGCCATCACTGGCCCCGGGAATTGCGTCGCTCCCGGGCTGGACGACGCTGACCTGTTAGTCTCCAGCCGTGGGTTTGATGGGGATACCCCTTTCCAAACCAGACATAGCTGGTTTGGAAGCTCAGGCATGTGGGTGCCTTGCCTTCCCCCGGGGTGCCATGTCTTCCCTGGTGCCCTGTCCCCCTCACACGGTGCCTTGTTTACCTCTCCACCTGCGCTGCCACCCCTGTGCCCAGTGGGGCCACTCTGCCTTGGACCCTCCCTGCCCAGCAATGCTCTGTCCCCTCTTCTTCCCTGGGTACCCTCTTTCCAGTAGTCATAGAACATCTGTGGTGGTGTCTTTAAGTCATTTGTGTTATCATCA
The DNA here is from genome assembly GCA_963574885.1 of Lepilemur ruficaudatus. NCBI lineage: Eukaryota > Metazoa > Chordata > Mammalia > Primates > Lepilemuridae > Lepilemur > Lepilemur ruficaudatus. The sequence goes on from CAUYRT010049129.1 coordinate 8,781, forward strand.
CAGGGACACACACAGAACATGTGACTTGGTTTAAGACCGTGATGGGTATGGATAAAATAGACACACCAAGTCCTGAGCCTTAAGAGTGGAAACAGGACAGGCGAGGGAATTTTGACTTCACCCAGCTATAGTGACCTCAAGGCCCTTGTCATGCCCCGGGGGCGGTTGCAGACTGGAAGTATGAATGAGAAGAAGTAGGTGAGAGAATTGCAGATGTAGACTTCTAAAGGACAGGCCCAGTATTTGGGGAGCATCCTGATTATTGGGATTTATCTCCAAAGCCTGATGACATGAAGGTGGTCACGTGTTCTCAGTCCTAGGGTGTCATCAGATACCCATCTTATACACTGTAAACTGAGGCCAGGTTAGAGTTGTCCCTTCAGCTGAAATATCCCACCTCCAGGCCATTGCTTATTCCTGGACTTTTTGATGAACTCCAGCATCCTGACTTAGCCCCACACTTAGGCTGGTCAGTGTTGTGGCCTCACAGGTAGAGGGGGCAAGGACTTATAAGCCACCTGTGCGTGTGAGCACCCCACCTTTTGGTACCAAGGATCCTGCTCCTGCCTCACTCCAGAGCCATCACTTCTCTGAGACTCTGACCCCAACTTCCCTTGGGTTGGAACCTGACTCTGCATCCTTGGAGACAGTCCTTATTTGTGACTTGTTGAAAAGGGTTGCCTCTTGTAGGGCTGCCCTCCTGGAGTCTGCCCCACTTGCTGGTCCTGCTCCTAGTGACCAGGCAGGCAGAGAGGGGGCAATGGTGTGAAGCTCAGGTTGACCGGGAGACTTGGGGGTGCAACTGCTCTGGGACACATGGGGAAGAGAGGTCTGGGTAGTAAGTTCTCTGTAGCTGTTTCTGGATGAAGATATGACCTGACCCTCATAAAGCTGTGTGGCCTTCTAGACTGACCTCATGCCAGAGCTACTCTGTCAAGGGGTCCTAGCTTCCAGCTAGAGTTGGGGTACAGAGAGAGCTCCAGGCAGTAAGCTCCCAGGTGGGCATAGACTTTGCACAGTCCCGGGTCTAGGCTCTGGGTTTATTCCCAGCCCTGCCTCAGAGCCAGGAGGTGGAGGAGGGGCTGTACACACAGAATGCTTCCCTGTGGTCAGGAGCACAGGGTCAAGAATACTAGACCTGGGGAGTGGGAGCTGAGAGCCTTGCCCTCAGAAAGGAGACCAGAGCTTGGTAGGAAATCCCCTGTGCAGTGAGGAGCAAGCTCGGGGGAACTGGAAATGTTTGTGGTTTGTCCACAGCAGAGAAGCATCGGGGTGGAATTCCCCAGGCCCATGTGACAAAGGAGGCTGCTGTGGGCTCCCCACCCTCCTTCTGCCCTGTCTCCCTTCTCCCCAGCTCTCTGCATTTCCTGCATCTGAAGCTCTCAAACTGTGGTCCCTGGACCAGCAGCAGCATCTGCAAACTTGGTACAAGTGCAAGGCTTATGCCCCAGCCCATCCGACTGAGTTGGGTTGTGGCTGGGCTGCCTATTGTCACCAGCCTGCTGGCTGATTGTGATGCGCTGAAGCTGCTGCCCTAGGTGACCTGAAATGAGGCATGGAACACCGCCTGCCATTCAAGTCCTCTGACCTGGGGGGTCGGGGTTTGTCTGCCTGCCTTCCTGGTTCCCTTCCTTTGTTTGTTGGTACAGCAGAGTGGGCCAGGCCAACCCAGCCAGCCTTCTGGTGGGAAAAGACTATCGCGGCAGGTCTGAGGAGAGAGAGAGGGCTGTTGATGATACTTGTTTTGTAATTCAGCTTTTTATTTTGAGCTAATTGGAGATTCCTATGCAGTTGTAGGCAGTAACACAGAGAGGTCCCTTGTATCCTTTACGCAGTTCCTCCAATGGTAACATCTTGCAAAACTGTAGTAACAGCATCACACCAGGACACTACATTGATACAGTCAAAAGGCTCCATCCTGTTGCCTTCTCTCATATTCACACCCACCTCCCTCCTGCCAAAATTATAGAAATGGAGGAGAGATTAGTACTTTTCTCTCCTCCCCACATTTAACCCCTGGCATCCACTAATCTGTTCTCCATTTCCCTAATTTTGGTGTGTTAAGAATGCCAAATAAAGGGAATCATACTGCCTTTTAGGACTGAGTGGAAACAGGACAAGGATCCTTTTAGGATTGGCTTTTTCCACTCAGCATAATTCCCTGGAGATCCATCCAGGTTGTTGCATGTCTTAGTAATTTGTTCCTTTTTATTACATCCAGGCTATGGATGTACCACAGTTGGTTTAACGATTCACCCATCGAAGGACATCTAGGCTATTTCCATTCTTTGGCCTTTACAAATAAAGCAGCTATAAACATTCATGTACAGGTTTTTATGTGAACATACTTTTCATTTCTCTGAGATAAATGCCCAAGAGTGCAACTGTCAGGTGGTAGTGTGGTAGCTGCATGCTAAATTCTGTAAGAAATGGCCATATTGTTTTCCGGAGTGGCTGTACATTTTGCATTCCCACCAGCAACGTGTGAGAGATCCAGTTTCTCCTTGCCAGCATTTGGTGATGTCACTGTTTTTAATTTTAGCCATTCTGATAGATGTGTAGTGATATCTCATTGTGGTTTTAATTTGCATTTCCCTCCTGACGAGAGACGTTGAACATCTTTTCATATGCTTATTTTCCATCTGTATGTTCTCTTTGGTGAAGTGTCTCTTCGTGGTTTTTGCTTATTTTCTAATTCAGTTTTTTTTATTTGTTCTAAATACAACTCCTTTGTTGGGTATGTGATTTGCAAATATTTCTCCTGGCCTATAGCTTATCTTTTCATCTTCTCAGCAGGGTCTTTTGTAGAGGAAAAAATTTTAATTTTGATGAAGTCCAGTTTATCAACTTTTTTTCTTTTATGCATCATGTTTTTGGTATCAAGTCTAAGAACTCTTTGCCTGGGCCAAGTGAGGTGGGTCACACTTGTAATCCCAGTGCTATGGGAGGATCACTTGAGGCCAGGAGGTCAAGGTTATGGTGAGCTACGATCGCACCCCTGCACTCCACCCTGGGCAACAGAGCGGGACTCTGTCTCTTTAAAAAAAAAAAAGTTTATGAAAATACATAGGAGAAAAATCTTTGGGATCTTGGCCAAATAAAGAGTTCTTTTTCTTTTTTTGTAGCTCACTGCAGCCTCGAACTCCTGGCCTCAAGTGATCCTCCCACCTCAGCCTCCCAAGTATCTGGGAGTACAGGCACGTATCACCACTAAAAATTTTTTATAGTGACAGAGTCTCACTATGTTGCCCAAGCTGGTCTCAAACTCCTGGCCCCAAGTGGGAGGCAGGAGCTAGGCCTCCCAAAGGGATTAGAGGTGTGAGCCATCATGCCCAGACTCCTAAACATTTCACAGTTTTATATTTTATATGTAACTCTATAAGCCATTTTGGGCTACTTTCTGTATAAAGTGTGAAGTTCAGGTATTTTTTTCCTTTTTTTAGCCTGCAGATGTACAGTTGTTCCAGTATCATTTGTCAGAAAGGCAGTCCTTCTTCTGCTGAATTGCTTTTGCATCCTTGTCAAACATCAGTATTTGTGTGGGTCTGTTCCAGGTTCTCTAGTCTCTTTTCTTGGCCCACAGTCTGTCCTCTGTCAATACCACACAGTTTTGATTATTGTATCTGTCTTTTAAGTCCTTATACCCATGCCTGGCTGCCCCAGACCCCAGGTAGCAGGTCTAGGGAGGAATTTCTGGCTGTTGGCAGGTCCCCCTACCCACCAACGGCACCATCCCAGAGTCAGGCAGTGGGACTGGAGTTGCCAGCCTTCCCTTACCCGGCTGGGCTCTCCTGGCTCCCAGGCCTATCTCTGCCTAAAGTCCAGTTGCCCCAGGCCATCAGCCCCTGATTTTTCTGACCTCTGCTTCTCAAGCAGGACCTGGTCTAGGGGAAGAGACTAGACTAGCCTCCCCTTGGGGTGTGAGGAAGCCTAGATCTCCTCCCTCATCCTCTTCCCTAATTGGTCCCCCTCCCCTCCACGTCCCCTGCTCAGTGGTGGGAAGGTCCAGTGGAAGAGCTCTACCTCTCTCCTGCTCTGGGGCTCTGGGTGTGGCTCACCCTGCGGAGCCCGTGTCTGTATTTGCAGAGGGGATGAGGCTGTTCCTATGTCAGTGGGTGTTGCACTATGGGTGAGGCTCCTGGTTGCACACAGGAACGTCAGCCTTGGGGTTAGGTGAGTGCTGGGGCTACCCTTGTGAGGGCTGGGGTGGCAGGATGGAAGCACCAGAGGTCAGCATGCCTCAAGTGTCGTGTCTGTGTATGTCAGTCTTGCGGCCCTTAAGAGGCAGGAACGTCCAAAACAGAACATGCGCCAGCCTCCCCTGGCGACTCCTGAGAACCAGCTGAAACAGCCTCACACACCCACTGCTTGGCCTGTGCTGCAGCCAGTGTGCCCCTCTGTTTAGACCAGGCAGAGATGGGTGCCGAAGATGGCCCTGGGGGCATCAGGACCTACGGCAATGCCAGTGGGCTCTGAGGGGCAGGGGCAGGGGCAGGGCCCCAGGAGATGTCTGGGCCCACTTTTGCAAGGGGCTTGCTTGTGGCAGTGTTGGAGGCCATGGTGGCACTCAGAAGCAGCCTGGAGGTGTGGTCACTTCTACAGCTCATGTACTGAATGGAGAGATCAAACCCAGCACTGTGGGTGGGGGTCTGTGGTGTCAGCAGCTGGTCCCAGAAGCATGCACCTGCTGCGTTCTCTCCTGATCCACCCCCCTCTGCTGCCCTGTCCTGGGTACCGAGTCCCCAGTGTCCACCCAGCTCTGGCTTGCAGAGTTGATTCAGTGCTCCCTCCCATTATAAACGCTGGACAGGTCACGGTCCCTTGCCATGTCTGTGGGTGCCCACCCTCCACCTATTGTGCTGTGTGTATGTGTGTGTCCCTGCCCTGTTGAGAACTTGCTGAGAGTGTCACCAGTTGGCCTATGGGGGCACTGGCTCCTATGCCCATGTCAGCCCCAGGCAGCTCCCCGCTTGGTGGGGTCTAGGCCAGTTCTGCATTCTCCCTGATCTGGAGCCCTTCCACCCTGAGGAAGGGCCCTCTTGGTGGGAAGGGCTGCCAGCAGGGACTGGGGTGCTGCCCCCCATGCCCCTTCCCCAGGCCAGGCTGGAGCCTGGCGGGTCACCACGCACCTGCACTGCTCCTCTTGGTCTTCCTGGCCCCTGGCCTCCAGAGCCCCCTGCACTCCTCCCCAGCTACCTGGACCATACGGGGTGGGCAAGACCTCAAGCAGGGGTGTCCCTCCCACTGGACCTCTGTCCTCCACCCTAGGACCTGTTGAGGAGTCCTGGCAACCAGGTGCCATGGGGTTGCCAGGGTTCTCCCTGGCTTTCTGTGGACATCTAGGCCTTGGTGTGGGAGGGAGCATGTGGAAAGTATTTGGGATCAGGAAGTCTGTTTCCAGGGTTGAGCCAAGGGCTCTGAACAGCAGGGCCCGGGTCAGAAAGGGTTTGTGCTGGCTTCCGGGCTGGGTCTGCAAGGGCAGCTGCCTCCATTGCCTGGCCCTCCATCAGAGCCCGGAGGTCCCTTGCAGACGAAGGGGTGGGGCCTGGTAGCCCTGGGCACCCTGCGCCCTGCTGAAAGGGGCTCCCAACTGCATCTCAGCTAACATCCTTTCCCTTCTGTCTGGCAGCCAGAGCAGCTGAGTCCCAGATAAGCACAGTCAGACCTGGCCTGTAGGCTGCTCTGTCGCCAATGAACTCCATGAACCCCATGAAACCTGCCCTGCCCCCCACACCACACGGGTGAGTGTGGGCTCCTCCGCCTGCTCCCTCAGGCACTGGGTGGGGTGGTGTTTCTGGAAGGTCCTGGGCTCTCAGGCACCTGTGGCCTCCTGACCTGGGCCTCACCAGCCTCTCTCCCTGTAGTGATGGTTCATTTACATATGAGTCTGTGCCTTGGCAACAAAGTGCCACTCAGCCAGCTGGATCGCTATCCGTGGTCACTACCGTGTGGGGAGTCGGCAACGCTACACAGAGCCAGGTGAGCCCCCATCTGGGCCCCACCCCCGAGCAGCCAGAGCCTCGGCAGCACTTAGTACCCTCCTAGAGCTCAAGGGAGACAAGGAGGCCAAGAGGTGAGGACAGGGAGGCGGAGGCATGAGGACAGGGCTTCCTGACCCTCCCAAGTCCTGGGACACTGGTTCTTCCTCACCTGCTGTGGGACACCCTTTTGTCTTCTCCCATCCTCCACAGAGCACCCTGACCTGACCTGTGGGCAGCTGTGTCCCCCCTTCCCATGCGGCTCCGCCGCCCTCCACACTTGCCAGGCCTCTTAGTTTCCATTGTTTTGGAGCTGCTTCCCTCTGATGATTCCTGCTTCCTCATAGGTTTTGGGGAACCCCATGGGCCCTGCAGGGAGCCCCTCTGGCGGCTCCATGATGCCTGGAGTGGCAGGTGGCAGCTCTGCCTTGACCTCCCCGCAGTGCCTGGGACAGCAGGCATTTGCTGAAGGTAGCGCCAGCAAGGGCTATGTGCAGCAAGGCGTGTACGGCCGTGGGGGCTACCCTGGGGGCCCCGGCTTCACCACCGGGTAAGCAGGTTCCTTCACCTGGTGGGTGTGCTAGGAGCAGTCAACCCGGTGGGCACCTCAGAACTGTGACACAGGCCATCTGGACGTTGCCTCTGTGCTTTCCGCTGGTTCCAACAGCTACAGTGGAGGGTCTAGGAAGAATGGGCTCCCCCATGGGTGCTGCACACTCCTGGGGTGAGCATGGTCTTAACCCTCAGGAGCCCATGCAGAGAGTGTGGCAGTTCTGTGTCTCTTACAGGTATGCAGGTGGCCCAGGGGCCCTGGGCCTCCCCTCACACGCCACACGACCCTCCACCGACTTTACACAAGCAGCAGCTGCTGCTGCTGTGGCTGCTGCTGCAGCCACGGCCACGGCCACGGCCACGGCCACCGTGGCTGCCCTCCAGGAGAAGCAGAGCCAGGAGCTGAGCCAGTATGGAGCGGTAAGGCCCCACCCCCTCCACCAGCTCCTCCCTCATAGCAGCCAGCCTGTGAGGGACTGTGACGGGGGACTCAGCGAGGCAGTGGGGGGACAAGGACAAGCTCAGAATGTGCCAGGGGCTCATGAGGCCAGTGAAAGAGAGGTGGGTGAGAGGAAGAGAGGGCCTGTGGGGATAGGGCCCTGGTGCCCACAGTGGTGGGTGGGCAGGGTGCCCATCTTTTGGAGCCCTTTTGTGGGTGGGGCTTGGACCATTTTTCTTTTTTCTCTTCCCAGATGGGGGCCGGACAGTCTTTTAACAGCCAGTTTTTGCAGCATGGAGGTCCCCGGGGGCCCAGTGTTCCCCCTGGCATTAACCCTGCTGGCATGGGAGGGGTGATGGCCCCCTCTGGCCTCTCCCCCATGGCCATGAACCCCACCCGGGCAGCAGGACTGACACCCTTGTATGCAGGGCAGCGCCTGCCCCAGCACGGGTACCCTGGGCCTCCCCAGGCTCAGCCGCTGCCCCGACAGGGGGTCAAGAGAGCCTACTCCGAGGTGAGTGTCCAGGTCACCCTGCTTGGGGCCTTGAGTGCCAACTCTCTCACCCAAGCACCCTTCAGAACTGTGGTAAGAGGAGACTTCTGCACGTGAGAGAGAACCACCTGTGCCCGACAGGCCCATAGCAGAGTTCCCAGGGGGACCAGGAAGTCCCCACCCCCTACCCCCACGGCCCACGAGACACTGCTTTCCTCCTGGAGCTGCTCCCCTGATGCCTTTCTCCCCTGGGCGTTTGCCTCTTCTTCAGGTGTATCCAGGGCAGCAGTACCTGCAAGGAGGCCAGTACGCACCCAGCACTGCCCAGTTTGCGCCTGGCCCCGGGCAGCCCCCTGCCCCCTCCCCCTCCTACCCCGGGCACAGGCTGCCCCTGCAGCAGGGCATGGGCCAGTCCCTGTCCGCGCCCGGCCCCGCGGGACTGCACTACAAGGTAGGGCTGGCTCCTCCAGGCCCTGTGCTGGGCCCCATGCCGAGTGCTTCAGGACGCAGGGGACCTTGAGGCAGTCCTGCCCTCAAGAGCAACAGGCTGGCTGGGGGGGTGGGCTCCCAACCAGTGCAGGAGCTGCTCCTGGGGTGGCAGGCCCAGTTCCAAAAGGAACCTCTGTGAGATTCATGTATCTCAGTGGAGATTAAATGCAGGGAGCAGCAGGCAGGCACCTGAGACATCTGAATGTCCTTTATGGAAAAATGTCCTCAGGCCCTCACAGCCGGCCGTGCACCCTGTCTGGGCACAGGCGCAGGGGGTGGAGTGTACCTCGCTGGGAGCCTGGGCTGGGATGCTGCAGCTGGAGGGAAGGAGGGGGATGGTTGAGTGCACCTGTGTCTTTTCAGCCCCTCCCACATGTGGGGCCCCTTCTTTCTCTGTAGTGGTGATTTTCTTCCATTATGAAGTCATTAATGTTCCTTGTTGATTATTTGGAAAATATGAGAGTGTGTAAAGAAGAGAAGAACATAAAGACCAGCACCCCTGTGTGCGGTGGCCTTCTAGAGTCAGGTCCAGGGGGCCCAGTTGGGGGCAGGCTGGAGCCCCAGGTGCATGCGGTTTTCTCTCCCGCAGCCCACAGAGCAGTTCAACGGGCAGGGCGCCAGCTTCAACGGGGGCAGCGTCAGCTACAGCCAGCCCAGCCTGAGTGGGGTAGGGGCCCGGATGGGCCGGGAGGCTCATGGGAGGGCACATGGAGAGAGGGTGCCCAGGCAGGAGGAAGTGTGGGCGTCCAGTGAGGCACCCCTGGGGCTGCCTCCTACCTACCTCTGTTCTTGTGGTTCCCAGTGGGTGCTCTGTGAGCAGACTCCACCCACCCCACCATTCCGCCTTGACTGTTTGTGCTTAACCCCTACAGCCTGCCCGTTCCATCCCGGGCTACCCCAGTTCCCCTCTGCCGGGAAACCCCACGCCACCTATGACCCCCAGCAGCAGCGTCCCCTACATGTCCCCAGGCCAGGAGGTCAAGTCTCCCTTCCTGCCTGACCTCAAGCCCAGCCTCAGCTCCTTGCACCCATCACCCTCCGGTGAGTCCGTCCACTCTCGGGACAACAGTGGTGACAAGGCCAGGTGGGCATGGGGAATCCTAGGACTCCAGCGAGTCCTGCAGGGAGCTTGGGGGGAAAGGAGTGGCTGCCAGGTTCCTAAGAAAAGCCTAAGATTCCATCTTAAAGACAAATCATTTTGTTTCAGGCCGCCTTTTTTTTCTATTTGTGGCCTTCTATGCAAATATGTTGGAGGCTGTGGATCTTCTCTCTAGAAAAATGCCCACACGCACACCTTGGCCTCCCAGTCTCTCTGAAAGCACTGGAAACACCTGTCTAGGTTGGGGTGTGTTCCCCTGTCATAGTTTAGGGGACACTGGTCCCGGAGGCTGACACAGGTTGGAACATTGGGAACACTGGTTCAGGGTCTTAGGTGAGATGCTGCCCATGGCCTCAGCCACAGGGCACCTTGCAGGCCTGCCAAGCAGTGCCCGACAGGAGGGGCTCCCTGTGCCAGGGTCCCTGCATCAAGGGCAGCTTGGGGGCAGCCACCCTCCTCCAGTGGCCATGAGACCTTCCGGCTTGGGCAGCCCAGCTCACAGCCAGCTTGGGCTCTGCTCCCAGGAAGTGGCCCTTGTGATGAGCTGCGGCTGACCTTCCCTGTGCGGGACGGGGTGGTCCTGGAGCCCTTCCGCCTGCAGCACAACCTGGCTGTGAGCAACCACGTCTTCCAGCTCCGAGACTCTGTCTACAAGACCCTGATGCTGAGGTGAGCCCCCGCTCCCCTCCCCGGTCCCTGCGTGCCCTCCGTGCCTCCTCCCACACTCTCAGTGCCATCTTCCTGAGCAGGCCCGACCTGGAGCTGCAGTTCAAGTGCTACCACCACGAGGACCGGCAGATGAACACCAACTGGCCGGCCTCGGTGCAGGTCAGCGTCAACGCCACACCGCTCACCATCGAGCGCGGTGACAACAAGACCTCACACAAGCCTCTCTACCTGAAGCACGTGTGCCAGCCGGGCCGCAACACCATCCAGATCACCGTCACTGCCTGCTGCTGTGTGCGTGCCGACTGCGAGGCTGTGGGCGGGTGGGGCCGTGAAGGGGGTTGGGCCCTGTAAGCAGGGGTGGGCGGGGTAGGCCCAGGGGCCCCACCCTCAGACCCTGCCACTGCCTGCTGCACCCTGGTGTCCCCTGTGGTGGGGGGCAGGGCAGGACTGGGCTTTATCCTTTAAGAAAAATGATTGTCCTCATTGCCACCTTGTAGTTTGCATTTTAATCTGTTATCCTTGCCCTTTAAGAAAAGGGATCCAGTTAAGTACACCCCAGCTGTTTTCCAGTTAGAACAAATTTACTAGATTTGGTGCTCACATTAATTATGTAAGAGCAACCAAGCTGTGCTGAAAGCTCAAGGAGTTCTGCGTCCCCAGTGGGCCAGGCATCACCCGGTTCTAGGAAGCATCAGGATCGCAGGCAGGCCCTGGGCTGGAAGAGAAAGAAACTGCTTACGAGTCCCGCTAGTCAGCCTGGCTGTGAGGGTCCTGGAGACAGCTCAGATCCTACGCTCCGTGGGCTTGGGCGGTTTGAACCCAGACACCGTCAGTAACGGTGTATAAGCAGGGCACATGCAGGGGGACTTCAGGTGATTGTGTTTTGACGGAGAGGTGAGGACTAGGCAAGGGCTGAACAGCAAGCACAGGATGTGAGCACAGCTGCAGAGGTGGCTGTGAGTGGTGGGAGCATCTGGCCACCTCACTGAGGCTGGGCTCACCTGGGCTCCTGGGGAGAGGCAGCAGGTGTCCTACTGGGTGTCAGTGCTCAGTGGAGGACAGGACACAGCTACTAAGGAGTGTGGCTGGCCTGGTCTGTGTCCCCCACCCACCCTGCCCTCAACCCCTCGGCCCTCCCCCACCCTCTACCTGACCTCTCCTCCCCCCAGCACCCCTTGGCCACACACACCCCTTCCCCGCCAGTGTTCCCCCCACCTGCATCCCCCGATGACATCCTGCTGTTTGGTTGCAGTCCCACCTCTTCGTGCTGCAGTTGGTGCACCGCCCGTCCGTCCGCTCCGTGCTGCAGGGCCTCCTCAAGAAGCGCCTCCTGCCGGCCGAGCACTGCATCACGAAGAGTGAGTGGCCCCCCAGCCCTCAGTCGCCATCCCACAGCTCTGCTGGGGCCACACCCAAGCTGAACGCTGCTCCGTGTGGGCACCTCCCCATGTCACACAAGGACATCCGGCAGGTGGCTCCACAGTGGGGGGCAGGGATTAGCTCCAGGTGACCCCTTGGAGCTGTGGATTGAGCAGGTCCCTGGTTGGCCTTCCCATTCACCTCCTCCCCATCTTGGGGACCCTTTACTCAAGTCCTTTCCCTTGTTGATAATAGTAAAGCGGAACTTCAGCAGTGGCACCATCCCTGGCACCCCTGGGCCCAACGGAGAGGATGGGGTGGAGCAGACTGCTATCAAGGTGTCCCTGAAGTGCCCCATCACCTTCCGCAGGATCCAGCTCCCCGCCCGCGGTCATGACTGTCGCCACATACAGGTGTGCGGTTACTGCAGAGCTTTGCCAGGATTTGCTACCATTAAAGTGTTTTGAGCTGATATGTGAGCCTCATCCTCTGGGCAGGCTTGGATTCTGAGCGCCTCAGCTGTCAGGCTGACAAGACAGGTCTGCCAGAGGGGCAAGTGAACCCAGCTCCCCTTGAGATGGGGCTTTTTATTCTTCTAAATATAATCACCATTTTCCCTAACTGCTGCATTCATGGGATTCCAGTTTTAAAAGTCATAAGGTGCAGGGTGTAGTCGTCTCTCTGCCCTATCCCTAAGGGTGGCCACTATTAGTTTCTGTCCTTGCAGAAATACTCTGTGTGGGTAAGTGGATGCACACTCCTCTGCCCCTGGTTACGTAGTGGCGGCTGCTGTACAAACCACTGTGCGCTGTAGTTTTTTCTTTTAATGGCATGACCTGGAAGTGGTTCCCGATCAGCACAGCTGCCCATTTCTGGCTTTGGCCATGTGGCATTCTAGCCCCAGTGAGAGCTGCTTGGGCCTTTCCAATCTTGATCCATTAGAATGATGCTGCAGTGAAAACCTGGCACATGAGGCATCTTAAACATGCATGTACATGAGACACTCCTTCCTGGCAGTGGATCACAGGGTGGCCAGATCTTCCCGCCTGCCCCACTGTGAGAAACGGTCTTCCCCTTGTCTCTGCAGTGCTTCGACCTGGAGTCGTACCTACAGCTCAACTGTGAGCGAGGGACCTGGCGGTGCCCTGTGTGCAAGTGAGTCTCGGTGGTACAGGGCGTGACGGGGAGGGCTCCAGGCTTCTTCAGAGGCTTTGTGGGTGAGACCTCTAAAAGTATCACCAAATACACAAGCCTGGTAGAAGAGGTCACAGCACAGACTGGGATGGTGCAGAGGTCAGAGACCTCGTCCAGGCGGCCTTACACAGGGTCACCTCACTCAGGATCATCTCATACGGTGTCCTCGTGTGGAGTCACCTCACACACAGGGTCATCTTGCACCGTTGCCTCATGCAGGGTTGCCTTGTGCAGGGTCACCTCAAGCAGGTGATGATGGGGCTGAGAAATGCCAGGCCAGTGCCCAGCCTGAGGTTGGGCAGGGCCTCCGAGCTGTGTCCCTCTGTTTCCTACAGCAAGACAGCGTTGCTAGAGGGGCTGGAGGTCGACCAGTACATGCTGGGCATCCTGATTTACATTCAGAAGTAAGTGTCCTCCTCCCATGACCCAGCATGTGTGGCCCCCAGAGGGCAGCCCCAGGACGGGGTGGGGGACACCCCTCCGGAGTGACACCTTTGAGGCTCTCTCTACCACGGAGTGGGCTCGATTCCAGACCAGAGATGCATCGTGTTCTACCCAAGCGTTGGTGCCAGGCAGGGAAGGTCCTGGGTGGCAGCGAGTGTTTTTGAGTGGGGCACGCAGCTGGGCAGGAGGTGACCAGCCCCCTCATGTCCCTGCCCAGCTCCGACTACGAGGAGATCACCATCGACCCCACGTGCAGCTGGAAGCCGGTGCCCGTGAAGCCCGACATGCACATCAAGGAGGAGCCAGACGGGCCGGTACTGAAGCGCTGCCGCACCGTGAGCCCTGCCCACGTGCTCATGCCCAGCGTGATGGAGATGATCGCTGCCCTGGGCCCCAGCGTGGCCCCCTTTGCCCCCCTGCAACCCCCCTCAGCCCCTGCCCCCAGCGACTACCCCGGCCAGGGTGAGTACAGCGGGCCCAGTCTTGGACCTCAGATGACTCTGGGCAAGTGGCTCGTCTTCTCCAGACCAGTCTCCTCACCTGAGAGAGTCACTGTGAGGCCATGTGCCTATTTTGTAAATGTTTTCAACCAAGATATGCTGCGGGAACCTGTCCTCCCGCACGTCTGGCCCTTGGGACATGGTGGTGAGGGCGCATTCTTGACCGTGGCTCCAGGAGACAGGCAGTGGGGCCTGCACTTCCTTCCCCCAGTTTGAAGGGCTCTTGGCTGGGACACCTCCACAGACTGGCCCTGTCTGGGGCCCCCGTCTGGAACTCAGCTCACACGTGTGGCACATTTGCTTGTGGCAGGTCCTATTCCTGTAACTCCCAAGGCCTTCACTCCTAGCAATGTTCCAAGGCCAGTTCCTCCTGGCAGCAATGAGAGGAAATGTCCTTTTTCAAGTAGCAACTTCCACAAAACCTGCTGCTGTTTGTGGGTGAGCGCTGCAAGTTGCACCCACACTGCAGCCAGCTCCCTCCTGGCACCTCTGCCAACACCCGCCTTGCCCAGCCCTCACCTAGGACCTGACTCTCCTCTTGCAGGTTCCAGCTTCCTGGGACCTGGGACCTTCCCTGAGTCTTTCCCACCCACCACGCCCAGCACCCCAAACCTTGCTGAGTTCACCCCGGGGCCACCCCCCATCTCCTACCAGGCCGACATTCCCAGCAGCCTCCTGACTCCAGAGAAGTCTACTCCTTGCCTCCCAGGCCAGGTCGGTGCTATACTGAGGGGCCAAGGGGGCCTGTCTCCCCAGAGGAGGCCCTGGGGCTGTTTAAATAAGTTCCTCTCTGTCCTCAGATGGCACCAGCTGGTCACCTGGACCCTGCCCACAATCCTGGGACGCCAGGGCTGCACCCCTCCAACCTTGGGGCTCCTCCAGGTCCCCAACTGCACCATCCAAACCCTCCCCCAGCATCCCGGCAGCCCCTGGGCCAAGCAAGCTTGGGGCCCACCGGCGAGCTGGCCTTCAGTCCTGCCACGGGCGTGATGGGGCCTCCCAGCATGTCTGGGGCAGGGGAGGCCCCAGAACCAGCTCTGGACGTGAGTACTAGGCCCCGAGCTGGGGAGTGCTTGGGAGCCAGGGCTGGAGGTGGTGTGTCTGTTGTCCCCAGAGTCCATGAGTTTTGTGGAAGGGAGGACAGTGACCCCTCAGGGAGTGCCACTCTTTGGTTCACAAATTGGGTACCTGGAGTAGCTGTGGGGGCGGGGGGTGAGGTACCATGTGTGTGGGTATGAGTGGCCTGGCTCGGGGGTTGCATGCCATGGCAGGCCTGAGTGGAGTCCTCAGAAAAGACCAGGCTGGAAGCTGACAGCACAGTCCCTGGAGTCTGATCTGACCTGTCCGTTTGTTCAGTAGCTCTGTGTCTTGACTCACAGGTGTGGGAGTCCAGACTCAGAGCATGAAAGACAGAGTGACTGTCCCTGGACCATAATAGAAACTCATTGAAGTTCAACATGGAAAAAATTAGAAAGAGCAGCTCAAAGCAGAAAATCCTAGGAGTTTGGAATTCTACCACCTGCATTCACCTGGGGAATCATGTTGGGGATCCCCTTGCAGGCCTGTGGACCCCCAGTGCACAGAGCAGCTGGGCCACCCCAGGCGGGCGCCCTGTTTCCTGGTGGTGTCGCACAGCATGTCGTGAGCTATTCCTGGTCTCAGGACAGCCTTCTGCAGGGAGATCCCAGGCAGCAGCATGCTCTCAGCCTGGGGGATGGGAGGGGCTGCTCAGCATCCCCACTGGGCCTGGGGACAGAGCCAGAATGCACTGTGGTGGCAGGATGGCCACTAATGGAGTCTGCTTTGTCCTCAGCTGCTCCCGGAACTGACCAACCCCGACGAGCTACTGTCCTACCTGGGCCCGCCCGACCTCCCCACAAACAGCAGTGATGACCTGCTCTCTCTCTTTGAGAACAACTGATCCTGTGTTAACCCCTGGCCTGATGGGGACACACTCACAGATGTCACCACAGCCCTGCCCCTCACACCCAGCTCCATGGGACACCTGGTGGTCCTCCCTAAATCTCCCCCACAACACACACCTGGAGCTGGCCCTGCCCCTGATCCAGAAGCAGCCTGTGCTTGGAGGGAGGGGAGCTAGGGCG
This sequence comes from Lepilemur ruficaudatus, assembly GCA_963574885.1. NCBI lineage: Eukaryota > Metazoa > Chordata > Mammalia > Primates > Lepilemuridae > Lepilemur > Lepilemur ruficaudatus. Next base: position 24,102 of record CAUYRT010049129.1, read on the forward strand.
GTGGCCCTCACCACCCTCCACCAGCCAGGCTCACTGCCACAGAACGGTTTTTGCTGGGCTGCCCCTGCCCAGTCCTGTCCCGCTGCGTCCACACACACCTCACAGCCCTGTCTCACGGCCTTGCACCTTGTTCCTCCCCGCTGCCTGCTCCCAGCTAGCCTGCATCTGTCCAGCGTCAACCCTTCTTTTTCAACTCCTTGACCAGGCAGAGCCAGCCATGTGGCGGGGCTGGCTGTGTCCCTTGGACCCGCAGCACTGACAGCATCTGTGCCCGGCAGCCCAGCTCTTGGAACCACGCTGGACACCAGCCTTCTGGGGGCCTAGAGCTCTCTGGCAGCACAGCTGCGCGTGGTGTCGGGTTCCTCTCCCCACTCTGAGCTCCGGGCAGAGGCTGCGGGGTGGGGAGCTATAAAGCACAACAATGTATATAGTGTAGAAACACTAACAGCTGGAAAGGAGGGGAAAGCTATTTAAGTCAGCATGTTCTTGTACAGCCCCGGGCTTCCCTGTGTGTTCTGCTCCTTCCTGCCGCCTGTAGACCTCTCAGGGAGGGACCTCTCATGGGGAGGGACAGCAAGGTTTGGCCCATTGGGGATGGGTGGGCTCTCAGCTCTGTGTCAGAACTCTCCAGCGGTTGCTTTCCCAAGTTCCCCTTTGCTGTGAAAGTGAAGAATTAGTACAGCTGTGTTTTTAAAGCCACCCCTCAGCTCCACCCTGCGGGCGCACCCAGGTGGAGCAGGAGGAAGCGACTGCATCTGTTGGCTCAGGGCCCAGCCTGAGTGAGCAGGGTGTCTGGGCCCTGTCGTGTCTCCTGTCTGTGCTGAGCTCTATTAAAGGACTCCCTCTTGGTGGGCCTGGCGGAGTCCCTCCTTTGTGCCACCAGGGACTGTGTTCTGCCCCAAGAGCCAGCAACCTGTCTGGAGGTTGAGCCTCTGTGCCCACAAAGCCTGTGTTGGCCCTGGGGACTAGCGTGACCTTCGGGTGGCTCTCAGGCCCCAGGTCAAGCTCTGGATGTTCCAAGCCAAGGCTCAGCTGTTCCTACCCCATGGTAAATTTCCCTTTCCCTGGAATTTTCCAAGTTGGCTTCAACTGGAGAGCTATTTTGTGAAGTGTTCCAGGCTTGCCCAGAAGAGACATTTGCCACCTTCCCTGAGGGTGCCCTGGGGCAGGAAGCCAGCTGCCTGACGGCCCCAGCCCCAGCCTCACCAGGGGCCTCCCGAGCTCTGGGCTTCGCCCCTGGGAGGCTGCTGTTTGCTGCCCCAGAGTGCAGAGGTGTGTCCTGGCCACCATGTGCCTGTCGAGTTGGGCTCTCAGTCACCCCCTTTTCCTGTCCTGGGCCCCGAAATGCTTCCCATCCAGTGGGAGAGGCAGGAATTGCTGGGGAAAATAGGAGCCTGGGGAGGAGGCGCCGGACACCCTCAGGCTGGTATCCAAGGCCTGCCCTGCTGCGCTGGGGGAGGGAGGTGTCTGGTGTGGGCAGGGCCTTGAGTGCCATCCACATTTGAAACCACAGAGGTGGGCCTCTCCCTTTACAAAGCCTCTGTTCCCAGCTTTTCTGCCCTCTGGCTAAGGGAACAGAAGCCAAGGAGGTGAAAGGAGCAGCAGCGTGCACACTCCTGGTGCTGGGGCACCTCAGCCAGAGTCTGCCTGGGGCAGTGGGGCCAGGGGCCTTTTCTCCAGTGTCGTCTCACAGTGTGCTGAGCATGGTGGTTTCTCCATCCCCAGGAATGGAGAACCCAGGAGACTGGGACAAGCAAAAGGCAAAGGCTGCAAACCACCTCCCAAGAGTGGAAAAACGATTGGGGAAAGACTGGTCTGGAATGTTATGAAGCAGCGAATGGGGACTGCAGGCCTGTGGCCCATCATGAGCACGTCTCAGAAACAATGCAGACTGAAAAAGCAAGACATGGAAATTCATACAGTAGGATGCCATTTTTATTTAGAGACAGGGTCTCGCTCTGTCACCCAGGCTGGAGTGCAGTGTCATGATCACAGCTCACTGCAACTTCAAACTCCTGAGCTCAAGTAATCCTCCTGCCTTGGCCTCCCAAAGTGCTGGGATTACAGGTGTGAGCCACCATGCCCAGCTGATGCCATTTTTATAAAACTTCCAATATATATTGTATGGGACTCATACGTGTGTGCTAAAATTGAAGAAAGAAAGCACAGGAATCTGCACAACACAGTCCTTGCTTTTGGGGGGAGGACGGGTGTGCTCAGGAAAGAGCAAAGGTGGGGGTGCTGGCCCTCAGGGTCAGCGGTGCTTCCTGTGTCACACACGTTCTGTGTATGTGCCAAGTATTACATAATTTAAGGAATTAAAAGCTGGCTAGACTTTGCCAAACACGCCACCCAACAGGGGAGCACACGTGCTTTTTTCAAGTACACGAAGAACATTCTCAGGATGGACCACATGTTAGGCCGCAAAGCAAGTCTCGTGGCCAGGTGCGGTGGCTCACGCCTGTAATCCTAGCACTCTGGGAGGCTGAGTCAGGAGGATCGCTCAAGGTCAGGAGTTCAAACCAGCATAAGCAAGAGTGAGACCCTGTCTCTACTAAAAATAGAAAGAAATTAATTGGCCAACTAAAAATACATAGAAAAAATTAGCCGGGCATGGTGGCGCATGCCTGTAGTCCCAGCTACTTAGGAGGCTGAGGCAGGAGGATTGCTTGAGCCCAGGAGTTTGAGGTTGCTGTGAGCTAGGCTGGTGCTACGGCATTCACTCTAGCCCAGGCAACAGAGTGAGACTGTCTGAAAAAAAAAAAAGCAAGTCTCAATAAGTCAGAGACTTAATGAGGAATGGAATAAAACTAGAAATCTATAGCAGAAGGAAACCCAGAAAATCCACAAAAATGTGGAACTTTACACATTTTACCAAAGAGGCAAAGAAGAAATCATAAGGAAATTAGAAAATACTTTGAGGTTAACGAAAACAACACAACATGCCAAAATTTATGAAATACAGTGAAAACAGTGCTAAGAGAGAAATCCATAGATGTAAATATATTTAAAAACAAGAGGCTGGTATGGTGGCTCACACCTGCAAATCCCAGCATCTTGGAAGACCAAGGCAGGAAGATCACTTCAGTCCAGGAGTTCAAGACTGGTGTGGGCAATATAGTGAAATCCCATCTCTATGAAAAAATTAAAATAGCCAGGCATGGTGGTGTGCACCTATAGTCCCAGCTCTCAAGTGGCTGAGACAGGAGGATCACTTGAGCCCAGGAGTTTGAGGTTGCAATGAGCTGTGGTTGTGCCACTGCACTCCAGCCTGGGTGACATAGTGCGACACTGTCTCTAAAACAAAAATACTAATGAAATAAAAAGTAAAGAGATCGAAAATCAATAACATAACTTTACACCTTTAGGGACCAGGAAAAGAACAAACTAAACCCAAAATTAGTGGAAGGGAGGAAATAATGAGGATTAAGGAGGGGGGAAGAAAACAAATAGAGAATCAATATAAGAAAAGTTAGTTCGGTTGTCAACAAATTTAACAAACCTTTAGATCAAGGGGAAAAAGACAAAAACAACTAAAATCAAATGAAAGTGGGGATGTTAGTACCAATCTCACAGAAATAGGGATAATAAGAGTACTATGAACAATGGTATGCCAACAAATCATTAACAGATAACCAAAAGGAATGGGTAAACTCCTAGAAAGGCAGGCATGACCAAAACTAACCCAAGAAGAAATAGAAATTCTGAACAGACCTATAACAAATAAAGAGGCAGAATAATTAATCATCAAAAGCTTCCCAACGAAGAAAAACCCAGAACCAGATGGTGAATTCTACCAAATGTTAAAGAAGAAAGGACATCAGTCCTTCTCAATTCTCCCTAACACTGCAGAGGAGGAAATACCTCCTAACTCACGTGGGAGGACTGCTCCCCTCCCCCACAGGGTGAGCTGCCACCTCAGCCCCCTTTAACTCCACCCCCTGTAGGTCTCCTCCTGGCCACTCTTTCAAGCTTTCAAGCTTGGTGACCATAAAGATAGCCCATGCTGCCTGCCCTGGGGACTGGTTCAGGATGGCCTGTGACCCAGGTTGGTTCAAAGAGAGAATCCAGGGACGTTAGTGCCATCAGAGAAATCTCTAGACATGATTGAGGAAGTGTTTAATCAGCCCAGGGACCACCACTGACACTTTTTTCTTGTCTGTTGTTTATACAGTTTACTTTTAGTATTGGAGGTTATTGGCCACTTGCCTGATTGATTTTTAAAAAATTCTCTTAGAGTGGAATGCACAGATGTGAAGAGCAGTGAGTTTTGGTTAGTGTGCACACTTGTGTACCTGCCCTCCCAAACCGACCCCTCTTCCCCCTGGCTATCACTGTGCTGGCCCTGTCACCAGAGATTAATTTCACCCTTTCTGAAACTAGGTAAGTCAATCTTAGGGCTTGCATCTTGTTATCTGGCCCTCGCTTAAAGCTTATATTTTTATTTTAATTTAACTGTAGGTTCTTCCTGTTTATCCTCTCAGTTATGATCCAGAAGGGAGGATTAACGGGCACCCCTCCCCAACCTCCAGCACCCCAGCTCCTTCTCTGGCCAGGTGACTCCCCAGTGTGAACCTTTTCATGGTGCATTATCCAAGACTCATTAGGTTGCAAGTGACAGTGACCAATTTGATCCAGCTTAGGAAGGAAGGGGCTCAAAATAGCCCCTGAAAGGGCCTGAAGGGTCCTGAAAGGGCCACCAAGGGCCCTACAGGCAGCTGGACATAAGCGGGCATCCCTCCAGGACGACCTTTCAGCCTCTCTGTGAGCTGCAATCTCAGACCTACTACTTCTGTGGAGTTGGGGCCTGGAGATCCTAAGCTTCACTTCTCATTGATCCACCACAGAGAAGGTACTGACTGATCATTCTCTTTCTGGTTCCAAGTTTAAAATTCCAAGGATGGGCCCTGGTTGCTGGGTGGGGCCACCTGCACACCTAGAGCAGGGCCAGGAACAGGGCCCAGAAAGGGGGGATGGTTATCAGAGGAGGTACAGGTGGCCTCCCATCGCCCTTGGGCCAAAAGCCAAATTCCTGACCCTGCAGTTCCCACCAACCTCCCCCTTGCCCTGTTCCTGCCCTTCTGCCTTCTGGTTCAGGCTTCAGCTGACATGCCATTGCTGGTGAGCAGGGGACCCTCTGCTTCCAGAATAAGTTGGGGCCTCTTCCTGCAGTTTTGATCCACTCTGTGAACTGCCTTTCACATTCCCATCATAACTGATCAATTAAATAGTAGTGTGATTATTTTTCTCTACTTTTTATCTATTTATTTTTTGAGATAGGGTCTCACTCTTTCTCCCAGGCTAGAGTGCAGTGGTGTCATCATAGCTCACTGCAGCCTCAAGCTCCTGGGCTCAAGTGATCCTCCTGCCTCATCCTCCCAACTAGCTGGGACTATAGGCACACACCACCACTCCCAGCTAGTTTTTTTTTTTAAAAAAATTTTGTAGAGACAGGGTCTCGCTATGTTGCCCTGGCTGGTCTCAAACTCCTAGCCTCAAGTGATCCTCTCGCCTCCACCTCCCAAAGTGCTGGGATTACAACTGTGAGACACTGAGCCCAGCCCCGACTTTTTATTTAGTTGGGCAATGTCGCTCACATCTATAATCCCAGCACTCTGGAAAGCCAAGGGGAGAGGATGGCTTGAGGCCAGGAATTCAAGGCCAGCCTGGGCAACATAGCGAGACCTCGTCTCAAAAACAAACAAAAAATAGTGCAATGAGCACCCACCTAGCCTTGAGATTCACCAATTGTTAACATTTTGCCACATTGCTTTATTGCACTTACTCTCTCTCTTGCCATATATCTATATTTTGGAATATACACACTCACTTTTTTTTGTTGCCAGCCTTATAAAGTAAGTTGCAGACAAAATAAATACTTAATTTCTAAATACTTCAGCATGCATCTTGGAAAAATAAGAATGTTCCCTTGTATAACTACATCACCATTATCACACCTAAAAAAATTAACAATACAACCATCCCTCTGGGGAATTGGTTCCAAGATGCCCCCTGTGGATACCAAAATTTGCAGATGCTCAAGTCTTTTTTGGGGGGGACAGAGTCTCACTCTGTTGCCCCGGCTAGAGTGCCATGGCATCAGCCTAGCTCACAGCAACCTCAGACTCCTGGGCTCAAGCAATCCTTCTGTCTCAGCCTCCCGAGTAGCTGGGACTACAGGCATGTGCCACCATGCCCGGCTAATTTTTTCTATGTATTTTTAGTTGGCCAATTAATTTCTTTCTATTTTTTTAGTAGAGATGGGGGCTCGCTCTTGCTCAGGCTGGTTTCAAACTCCTGACCTTGAGCGATGCTCCTGTCTTGGCCTCCCAGAGTGCTAGGATCAAGTCTCTTATAAAAAATCTCTTATATGGCCGGGCGCGGTGGCTCACGCCTGTAATCCTAGAAAAAATTAGCCGGGCATGCTAGTGCATGCCTTAGTCCCAGCTACCCGGGAGGCTGAGGCAGAAGGATCACTTAAGCCCAGGAGTTTGAGGTTGCTGTGAGC
>CAUYRT010049130.1:0-11566 GCA_963574885.1 Lepilemur ruficaudatus
ACTTTTTCTATAAAGAGCCACAGTAAATATTTTAGGTCTCTGGGTTGTATACTCTCTGTTACAACCATGGAACTGCAGTTGTAATGGAAAAGCAGTCATAAACAGTACACAAAAGAATGGGTGTGCCTGTGTTCCAATACAATTTTATTTACAGACACTGAAATTTGAATTTCATATAATTTTCAAGTGTTAGTCTTCTTTTGAATTTTTTTTTTATTTTTGTCCAACCATTTAAAAATGTGAAAACCATTCTTAGGTTGCAGACTATAAAAAACAGCCAGTAGGGGAAATCTGGCTGGCCACCAGCCATTGTTTACCAATTCCTGGTGTAACTATTTAACCTCTCCAGGTAATGCCCAGTGATATCCGAAGACTTGTGAATGGATTTGCCAAGAACCCTTTGCAAGCCCGAAGAGAAGGACTGTATTTCAAGGAAAAGGATTACAAATGTGTCCGGGCAGATGAATATTCTCTTTATGCTAAGAATGTGAGTGCTCAAGATTTGAAGACAGCTAGGTGAAACTATAAAAGAATTGGACTCCAGTTTTATTTGTCACACATGATCCTCTCTATAAAACAAATGACTACTGTCTCAAGACACTGAGACAGCAGTCTGGTGCCAGGAAGGCATATGTGAAATAAAGCACTATCAGAGGGCCTGGCTTTGAGAAACATTCATCTTAGAATCTACCAGCTAAACCTTACCTGAACTGTCTCTTTGCAGTACACTACACTCCATCCTTCATACTATACCCTCTTCCTTTAAGGAAATAAAAAAAAAAGTTGGTGCCTCTTCTATGCTTAAAACCTCTCTTGGCTCTCTGTTGATTATAAGGAATGAAGGAAATGAAATTCACATTCATTGGATGCCCTACATTATGGGTTAGGCACACATCACCCACATTATAAACTAAATAGCCTCATTTTACAAATGAGGAAACTGAGGTTTAACAAGTTTAAATAATTCTTCCACAGACATGGGGCAGAAAATGGAGGTGCTGGGAGTCAAGCCCAGAGCTGTCCAATTCCAAAATGTCTTACCTTTCCATTTCACCTGCTATTCTAATTGCAATAGGGGTGTATTAGAGTCAACTGGGGAACCTTTTCAAAATACATATGCTGTTATTACAATAGTCTGAAACTTTTGAGGAAGGGCAACTCAATTAGTAGAAATGAGTGGACAGTTCAAAAACATATATATTTATGGAAATCAGGAAATGGTGAAAAATATAGCTGGAGCATAACGGCTGGTCCTGTGATTAGAACCAAGAGCAGGAGATTCTATTTTATTCTTTATCCAGGAAAACACTGGCGTGATTGTTGTGAAGACCCATCTGTATCTTCTGGTGGCAACTTACACTGAGGGCATGTATCCTAGTGTCTGTGTGGAAGCCACAGAGAAGCTGGGTAAGTTTGCCTCCCAGTGCCTGTCTTCGCTTCCTGTGGTAGTTGGGTCTTCTGACTAAAAGTGACAGAGATCCAGCTTAAACCAGCTAAGGCAGAAAAGAGGAATTTATTAGAAGGATACTGGGGTTACTTACGGAACCACTGGAAAGACAGAGGGAAGCTGAGCCACAGGGAAAACAGATTCACTTCTTTTTCTTGTAATTATAATTTTCTCTATCAAAAAAAAAATATATAGGCCAGGCTCGGTGGCTCACACCTGTAATCCTAGCACGCTGGGAGGCTGAGGCAGGAGGATCCTTTGAGCCCAGGAGTTCGAGACCAGCCTGAGCAAGAACGAGACCCTATCTCTACCAAAAACAGAAAAAATTAGCCAGGCATTGTGGCGCGTGCCTTTAGTCCCAGCTACTCTGTATCAAAAAAAAAAAAAAAAAAAAAAAATATATATATATATATATACACATGACCACTGTGGAAAATTTGGACATTTAAAAATTTTAATTATGAAAGATTCTAGGAGGATGACTATTATTGATTGATTTTTTTGAGACAGAGTCTCACTCTGTTGCCTGGGCTAGAGTGCTGTGGCGTCAGCCTAGCTCACAGCAACCTCAAACTCCTGGGCTCAGGCAATCCTCCTGCCTCAGTCTCCCGAGTAGCTGGGACTACAGGCACGCGCCACCATGCCCGGCTAATTTTTTCTATACAGATTTTTAGTTGTCCAGCTAATTTCTTTCTATTTTTTTAGTAGACAGGGGGTCTCACTCTTGCTCAGGCTGGTCTCGAACTCCTGAGCTCAAACAATGCATCTGCCTCGGCCTCCCAGAGTGCTAGAATTACAGGCATGAGCCACCGTGCCGGCCAAGATGACTATTTATTAATTAAAGAAAACTTCTAGACACTAATTAGATAAAGGATGCTATGCTGCTTCTCTAACATAAATTATTCAGGTTTGTTTTTAAAATATATTAGTGAATCACAACATTTGTAAAATGTTAACATCTTTAATTCTAGGTCCTCAGTTTAAAAAGAGAAACTTAAGTACATATTATGACTTATTTATAGCATTATTATTGAATTATAAGAGAACTATAAATTTTTCTTAAATTTCTTATGACCTCTCTATAAACCAGCGTTGAGAGATAGACTTAACTCCTTGGAAGCCAACCAAATTTCCTGGTTTCTTCAGTTAAAAGTTGCCTCACTCTATAACTAAAACTATGTGCTAAAGAACTGGGCTCTGTGTTTTGATAGATATAGAGATAGATATGGATATAAAAGTAGATATTTCATGGTTTTGATATTTTGTTTAGTCTCATGAGAATTTCATCTGGGACCTGATTGCCAAATCTGTAACATAGATCAGTGGGAACATATGGTTCATTTTGCAGAAGTTTTCTTGTAGTTAATTTTTCTGGACGATTTTTCTTTTGTGACTTAATACCTCCTTATTCTTCCATTTCCATCTCTCATGATTGCAATAGAGGAAGGCAAGTTAAGTAAAACCCAGCATTCAATTTAAGAAAAGAGTGAAGCATTAGTTTTCTAAGTTTTTAAAAATTAATAATAGCTTGTTAAAAAATGAAGTACTGTAATCAGTTTTAAATCTAGGTCATAGAATGCACATAGGAGGGGAGGGAGGGGCAGCAGGTTCTTTTGTTCCCCTGAGCCCTCTCTTCCCACTCCGTTTGCCCAGCCATAAGCATCCTTTGTCCTCTCTTTGCTTGGATAACCAGTTCATACTCCAGGACATCTGAAATAATAAATATTGTGGCATTTATTACTGTGAAATAGAATTGATGTGTATATATATCTATTACTTATCTCCCCTACTAGACAGTGAACTCCATGAGAGCAGGCACTATGTTTTAACTATCCAGTCATCCATGTGTCTCCAGGACCTGGCACAGTGGCTAGCACACAGTAGTCACCTAACAATGTTTGTGGAATAATAAATGAATTGTAGTGATAATTTACTACTCATAAATAATAACCATGCTCTGCTTACTTTCAGGAGAATATCTAAGAAAAAAAGGAAGTTAAATCATCAGAGATCTATGAAAGACAACTTTATTATTTTAGAAGAACATTAGAGATCTTAAAGAAAAAAATAATACTGTAGTTTGTGGTTGAAAAACACTAGGTAGAAGATACTAAAGAAGAAGAATGAGTTAAGAAAGCAATTTTTCTTATTTCAAGGGACCCTCTTCTTCAGTTGGAATTACTTGACCAACTTGTTCTTTTTTTTTAAAAAAAAAAGTGTTTTTTAAATCTTGGTCATTGGCATGGAATATAGTAGTTGCATGGGGCACACCTGTTGGGAGCCTCCCTCTGTGAGGCTTTTGTACTCCTATACCACCTTGCTAGGTATGCCAAGAATGCCAGGCCCTCAGCACTGTTTATCCAGGCCATTTCTCAGGGTTATATTGTAGCGTGTAACCTTGAAAAATAAAGTGGTATCTCCCTTCAAGAAAAAGAGCAAGCTTGCATACTGCTTGCTATAAAAGAAGTGGAGTCACTGAGCTCAGCACTCCTCTCTTGAAATGCAGCTCACTGCATGTGTAACATGTGTCTGATCCACATCATCCCTGTGGGACTTGGGAGAAGAGGAACCAACGCAAAGGCCCTCCAACAATGGGCCACTAGTCAAGGTATTCGATGGACATTCCACAGTCCCATTTGCAGGCATCCAGTATTATTGAACATTGGAAAGGCCTTCTTAAAAATCAACTCAAAAAGATTTCTGACTTACTTGGGGGTGGCGGGGGGACAGAATCCCATGATAGGTGGGCTTGATAATTTGCTAGAATGATACCAGAACTCAGGAGAGTGCTATACTGTACTTCTAAACACAGTTTTGTTATAAAGCATGCAACTGAGGAACAGCTAAATGGAGGAGATTCATAGGGCAGGGTACTGGGTTGTGGGATTGGGGTGGGGCCCAGAGCTTCCATGCCCCTCCCACTATACTGATGTGTTCATCAACCCTGAAGCTCTCCAAACCTTGTCATTCCATGGTTTTTAAATGGGCTTTCATTATGTAGGCATAATTAATTAAATCACTGGCTACACGACTGAACTCAATCCACACTCTTCTTCCCTCCCAGAATTTAGGAGATGAGGCTGAAAGTTCCAACCCTCTAAACACAAGGTTGGTTCCTCTGGTGACCAGCCCACAGCCTGAAGCCATCTAGTACTCCCCCACCTCAAAATGAGTCATCTCATTAACATGAATAATGAAAGACACTCCTATTGCTCAAGGAATTCTAAGAGTTTCAGGAGTTCTGTGCCAAGAACCAAGAATAAAGACCAAATATATTTTTATTATGCAGCATCTGGTCTTAGTGGCAAGGTTGTACCTGGTATGGAGGTGAATACATTTTGCTATCTTAGCCAGATTAACTATTAAGCATTTAATTTCAGGCTGGCATGGTGGCTTGCACCTGTAATCCCAGCACTTTGGGAGGCTGAGGCTAGAGGATAGCTTGAAGCCAAGAGTTAGAGACCAGCTTAGTAGGCAACATAGTGACCCCCCCCAAAAAAAGCTAAAAATTTAGCCAGACAGGGAGGCAGGAGGATTGCTTGAGCCCAGGAGTTGGAGATTACAGTAAACTATGATGACACTGCTGCACTCTAGCCTGGGCAACAGAGCAAGATCCTGTCTCCAAAAAGTAAAATAAAATAAACATTCAGTTCATCTCAATCATCCCATCTTGTCTTGAGTCTTGGCTCATCATTTGACTTTCCACATAGATCTACCTATGGGGGTTCAGTCCTCATGCCAATGATTCCTCCTTGTAAATTAGCACATTGACATCTGGATTTTATAACTCAGTTATGTGAACTGTATACACAGGCTCCCCATGTTGGAGGGTCTGGCCTTGGACTATGGTGATTCTCTAAAGTACTAAAGGCTGTCAGGGGCCGGGCGCTGTGGCTCACGCCTGTAATCCTAGCACTCTGGGAAGCCGAGGCAGGCGGATTGCTCAAGATCAGGAGTTCGAAACCAGCCTGAGCAAGAGCGAGACTCATCTCTACTATAAATAGAAAGAAATTAATTGGCCAACTAAAAATATATAGAAAAAATATTAGCCGGGCATGGTGGCGCATGCCTGTAGTCCCAGCTACTTGGGAGGCTGAGGCAAGAGGATCGCTTGAGCCCAGGAGTTTGAGGTTGCTGTGAGCTAGGCTGACGCCACGGCACTCACTCTAGCCTGGGCAGCAGAGTGAGACTCTGTCTCAAAAATAAATAAATAAATAAATAAAGGCTGTCAGGAAGCCTCTTGGCAGCTCGCCAAATGGCCAGCCAGCCTCTCCTCAATACATGCCCACTTCACTGCTGGTTGCCTAGTGGGAGCCTTTTTCATAAACCTCCTCAAGGCAAATAACTATCTGGAGCCCTCCTGTATAGGATATTCCAGGTGCTTCCTATAATTCTCAGTACAAAATTCCAATTGGGTTCAGCTACTCAGAGAGACCCACAGAAGGAACCCTTTCATGGTAGCTATGCAGTACCTGTGTGCCCAGGGAGCAGGTGGTTTTCTGAGTCACAGGTCTCCAAACTAGGGACATTTGTGTCCTGGTGGTTCACAAAGACTTTAGAAGAGGCACATAGGCATGAATGGAATTAAGCGTTCATTTTTTCCAGATTCTCAGCTTCCCCGTGTACTTCCCTAAAAATGACCTGCTGATTGAGGAATCGTACCAGTTCTACTTTCCTGCCTCTCCTCCCCAGCCTCTCCTCCCCCAGTTTACAAAAGAAGGGCACCCTCTCATCCAGCCCTTTGATGCTTGGCTTGGAGCATAAGAACTGCCCGGTGCCAAAGGAAAGGAAAATTCTAAATATTCTAAAATTTAAAGACCTCTTCCATCCTCTATTGCTCAAAAATGCACCATATGTGAAGAAGAGCCCTTCAAGAGTAAAGAAAAAAAAAAGCATCAGGGAGGAACAGTGAAAATCTTTGTTACCATAATTCATCTAGGAAAGGAAGGCTCCATGCCTTGCTCATCTATATTTCTTAAAATTTAGAAGCAAAATGATTGTCACAAGGCATATATTAACATGACGACTTGAATTGAAAAATGAGAAACGTTTTCTGATGGAAAGTAATTTGATGTGGCTGATTAGTTTAACAATGAGGACTGGCTCCAATAAGAACGTCAAAGATGTTTTTCATAAATGAGTTAAGTCTGCAGTTCCAAGATGTTAATAAATATATATTTAAAGCATATGATAGGGTAAAAGAACTTGATCAAAAAAATATTGTCATAGCAAAAATGTACTGGAATTAACATTTTCACTTTCCAAATCCTTGCTGAGTATCTCAGTTTAAGCAAGGTTCCTCTAAGTGAAAAAATAGCAGATCTAATTAATAATCATTTGGTAAGTCTTCAAAAAGCTTTGTTGGTATAATTCCAGAAACTGAGAACTTGAATGACACTTGTGACTGGGTAACAACTCCTTTACAGATTGGGTCGTTTCCAAGTCTTTGCTTTCAACTAAATTGAAATAAGACTTAATTAAGTTGTCAGCTAATAGAGCATTTAAAATAACTTTTGGTGCTCGATTATTATGTGGTTTTTATCAAATAATTCAGAGGTATTCAAAGAATTGGCTGGCATTCCTATAATGAAATTTCTTTCTTTCCCCTCTAATTTATGCAAACGAGGTTTCTCAGAACTTGTCTATAAAAATAAAAAATAGGAAGAGAACTAATGTTGAACCCAGTTCTATTCTAGCAATAAAAAATATTCATCCACAGATATAACTATTTGGAAAAATTTCAGCCCTACCAACTATCATTAAGAGATGTCTTTCCAATAAAATTTTACCTTTATGTTTAATAATTATTAGCATTTAAAATAATACATTTTATTTTGATAAATTATGAATTACTCAGTCCAGAAGAAATTCAGCATTTATAGCCATATGGTCACAGAAAATAATTTTTTAATTTTGATGTCAGTTTACATACGTATTTTTGCTGCAGATAAGACTGATCAGTAAAATACAGCAGGATATAATTAACAACTAAAGTGGAATGAAAATATGTTAAAGAAGAACTTTGTGTCTTTCTTAGATGATTATAAATATCAAATTTCTCTGAAATCTGGATTTCATTGAATACATTTAAAATCCTGATGTAAGAGTTTAAAATGTCAGTAGTTAAACAAATAAGAAATCCTTATCTTTTGCAACTGTTACTGAAAGCTCGGCCACTTGCCTTCAAGGCTGCATCAGAAGAACGAGAACAAGTGGTTTGAGGAGAAAGGAAAGAGACATTTTATTACTTTGCCAGCAAAAGGAGGATGGAGACTCCCGTCTGAAATGCCATCATCCTCATAATAAGCAGAAATACAGAGCTTTCAAAGGATGGGTTCTCAGCTTCAGGCAATTACTGTTCAACTACAGTTGATGATTCTGATTGTCCCATCTCCACTGAAGACAATCTTGCGACCTTTACCCAGGACCTCCCTTTACCAGGTCCAGGCTGGGCCATCTCTTATTGGGCAAATAACAAAAGACTTACCCTGCGCCTCCCAACCACTGGCCTGAAGCAGGGGTGACGGTTTTAGTTCTTAAAAAGGAGTGGAGGGGACAGGTGCGGTGGCTCATGCCTGTAATCCTAGCACTCCAGGAGACCGAGGCAGGAGGATCACTTGAGGTCAGGAGTTCCAGACCAGCCTGAGCAAGAGTGAGATCCCCATCTCTACTAAAAATAAAAACAAGGCCGAGGCGGGTGGATAGCTCAAGGTCAGGAGTTCGAGACCAGCCTGAGCAAGAGCGAGACCCCGTCTCTACTATAAATAGAAAGAAATTAATTGGCCAACTAAAAATATATGTAAAAAATTAGCCGGGCATGGTGGCGCATGCCTATAGTCCCAGCTACTTGGGAGGTTGAGGCAGAAGGATCGCTTGAGCCCAGGAGTTTGAGGTTGCTGTGAGTGAGGCTGATGCCATGGCACTCTACAGCCCGGGCAACAGAGTGAGACTCTGTCTCAAAAAAAAAAAAAAAAACAAAGTGGTTAAAAGATATACAATTTTTCAATTCTCAATTAAAAAAAAAAGACAATAAAAAATACTAAAAAACCGCACAGTGAGAAATCACCTCATACCTACTAGGATGATCATTATCCAAAAAGCAGAAAACAAGTGCTAGCGTGGATATGGAGAAATTGGAACTCTTGTGCATTATTGGCGGAATATAAAATGGTACAGCCATCGTGAAAAATAATATGGCTGTTCTTCCAAAAATTAAAAACAGAATTACCAAATAATCCAGCAACTTCACTGCTAAGTATATAGTATATATCCAAAACAACTGAAAGCAGGGTCTTGAAGAGATATTTGTACGCCCATGTCCACAGCAGCATTATTCACAATAGCCAAAAAGTGGAAGCAACTCAAGTGTCCGTCAATGGACAAATGGATAAACAAAGTGTGGTGTACACACAGAACGAAACAGTATTCAGCCTTAAGAAGAAATGAAATTCTGACGTATCCTACAACACAGATAAACCCTGAGGAGAGTATGCTAAGTGAAATTAGCCATCACAAAAAGACAACTACTGTAAGATTCCACTTACATGAAGTATATGAAGTCGTCGAAATCAGAGACAGAAAGAAGAAGGTGGTTGCCAAGGGCAATGGGGAAGGGAGAAGAGGATGTTATTATTTCATGGGTTTAAGTTTCAGTTTTACAAGGTGAAAAGAGTTACGGAGATAGATGGTCCTAACAGTCACACAAAATTATGAATGTATTAAATGCCACTGAACTGTATACTTAAAAATGGTTAAGATGAGAAATTTTATATTATGTATATTTTACCACAAAAAAAAATTGGGGGGAAAAACTCTTATAAAATAAAGCTTTAGTAACCAAGGCTATGAAGTATAAATATATAGACCAATGAATAAAATAGTCCTGAAATAAACTCTCACATTTATAGTCAACTGATTTCTAGCAAAGATGCCAATTCAATGGAGAAATGATACTCTTTTCAACAAAAGGTGCTGGAAACAACTGGATTTCTACATGCAAAAAAATTAATTTAGACATTTGGCATATACTAACCACAAACTTAACCCAAAAGAAATCATAGATCTAAATGTAAGAGTTAAAACTATAAAACTTCTAGAAGAAAACAGAAGCATATTTTCACGACCTTGGGATAGACAAAAATTTCGTAGATGCATCACCAAAAGCATAATCCAGAAAAGAAAAAACTGATAAACTGCACTTAAAATTTAAAGCTATTGTTCTTCAAAAGACTCCAAGAAGAACATGAAAAGAAATCCACAGACTGAGAGAAAATATCTGCAAATCATATAGCTGATAAAGGATTCACATCCAGAATATATAAAGAACTCTTACAACTCAATAAGACAACAAAGAACCTAACGGGCAGAAGATTCAAAATAAATAGTTTACCAAAGAAAACACATAAATGGTTAGTAAGCACATTTTATTTTTGTAAATAGGTTTTTAAAATGCTCAATATTACTGCTCACTTGGGAAATGCAAATTAAAACCATAATAAGCACTTTACACCCACTAGAGTTTGGCTATAATTAAAAAGAGACAATAACAATGTTAGGAGGATGTGAAGAAACTGAAACCCTTGTACTTTGTTGGTGAGCATGTAAAATGGTATCACCACTTTGGAGAAGTTTTGCCGGTTTTCTTAAATAGCTAAACTTACCATATACCCCAGCATTGCCACCGTTAGGTATCTACCCAAGAGAAAGAAAAGTAATGTCCACACAAAGACATGCATGCAAATGTTCACAAACCTTTAAACAATTCAAACGTCCAACAACTGGTGAATGGATAAACAAAATGTGATATATTCACATGACGGAATACTATTTAGCAATAAAAAGGAACGAACTATGGGGACATGCTACAACTTGGATGAACCCTGAAACTATGCCGTATGACATGTTCAGAAAAGACAAATCTACAGATACAGAAAAGACAGTAGAAGGTTTGTGGAGTGGGGCGTGAGAATGGGGATAGACTGCTAATAGGCACAGGAGTATTTTTTTTTTTTTTTTGAGACAGAGTCTCACTCTGTTGCCCCGGGCTGTAGAGTGCTGTGGCGTCAGCCTAGCTCACGGCAACCTCAGACTCCTGGGCTCAAGCGATCCTCCTGCCTCAGCCTCCCGAGTAGCTGGGACTACAGGCATGCGCCACCATGCCCGGCTAATTTTTTCTATATATTTTTAGTTGGCCAATTAATTTCTTTCTACTTTTAGTAGAGACGGGGTCTCCCTCTTGCTCAGGCTGGTTTCGAACTCCTGACCTTGAGCGTTCCGCCCGCCTGGGCCTCCCAGAGTGCTAGGATTATAGGCGTGAGCCACCGCGCCCGGCCCACGGGAGTCTTTTTAAAGTTATGGAAACGTTCTAAAATGAGATTGTGGTGAAAAATTTTGTAAATTTTGTAATTTACCAAAATCACTGACTCGTACACTTAAAAATAGGTGGATTTTATAGTATATAAAATTATATCTCAATAAAGTTGTTTTTAAAGAAGTGGCCAAGAAGAAGTTAAAAACAACATACATATGAGTACTTCTCCTACCTGTGCTGGATATACTGGGCATAATCTGAGGACTCATATTACTGCTTGTATCCATAGGCTGGGAATTGTCTTGACCCATTTGATCATCCGGCGGCGTACAGGCAGGAGGAGGTGTGTAGGCTAAGAGGAAGAAAACGAAACAACCAAGTTAAAGTCTCAAAAGAATAGCTAAAATCTACATCCTGCTCAAAGTTATTACTCTAAAAGCATCAAAAAATGTTAAGGTTACCAGCAGAGTTCATTACGTCAGATACACAAATGTAGGCTGTGATCCTAGGGCAAGGGAAAAGGAGAAAAGAAAAGTAGTAGCTACAGAAAATCTGCTTTAAGCCCGTATTTATTTAGCCCAGATCCCTGGCATCCCAGGATACCAGAATCACTACCAAAATTCACCAAAATAGAATTCAAGGTAAAATTTTTGTCCATTTGCACACGTTCCAAGAAACTAGAGTTACTGCAAATCAATCTGAAGGACAAAGATTATCCTAGTTTGGGCATACACATACTATAGAGATACTTAGCAATTATCAAGATCATCATATACTGTATACCGTCATTTAAAACTAGAAGATAAAAT
>CAUYRT010049131.1:0-20618 GCA_963574885.1 Lepilemur ruficaudatus
ATCCCAAGAATGGATGGACAGGCACCACATGTACTCACCAGCCAATTGGTATTAGCTGATCAACACCTAAGTGGACACACAGGAACAACATTTATTGGGTGTCAGGCAGACGGGAGAGGGGAGGAGGGGATGGGTATATACGTACATAATGAGTGCAATGTGCACCATCTGGGGGATGGTCAGGCTTGAGGCTCTGACTGGAGGGGGGAGGGGGGAAGGGGGCAAGGGCAATGTACGTAAGCTTAACATTTGTACCCCATAATATGCTGAAATAAAAAAAAAAAGAAAAGAAAAAAAAGGCAAAAAAAAAAAAGAATTATGCTTGATTCCAAATAAGCCATTTAAAGAATTTTTGGCAAGTTTTCATCGTATTATTAAATTTTTAGAATTGGAGTCAGAAAAGGAATGATATATTTATCACATTTTGAAAGCAGTTGTCTTCACTTTTAGTAGTTGTATGGCATAAAACCTCCTCTGAAGTTATTTTTTAGCACAAAAATCACTATATAGTTTTTAAATCCATTGGTAAAATTCCAGGCCTACCGTACTTTAGAAGTGATTATGTATAATAAGAGCAAAATGATTCGCATAGGATTTCTTTTCGTGCCTTGTTATTCTGGTAAAATTAAAATATGCTTCTACTTACACTCATTTAAAAAAATACGTTTGTTGTGTAAAGCCAGGTTCATATGTACAGCACTTGCATCTGTTCACCAAGAGTTTTAAGAAAGGTCACTTAATAGAAAGATTAAAAAATGCAAAAGAGGAGTGTTAATTCTGTTAAGCCAATCTATCCCATAATGATTTACATATCAGAGATGCATGGATATATGCATACGCATTTATATACATAGTAATTATTTTCAATGCTTAAATTAATTACTCACACCTGTGTCTCATGTTTTGCAGTTTCCATATTTTAAATTATGCTCAGTTTAGATTTAAAAATGATCTCACTCTTACTACTAGGGTTAGGTTGGTGAGGAAAATGAGATGTTTTGTTTCTTGGTAGTTAGGCTTACATTTTTAGAAGTGACTAATAAATTCTGTAGAAGAGCCATTTCTGCTGGGAGGATTAATTGTAGCTATCATGCCCACTAAGCCATCAAAGATCCCACCCCCTGCCATGAGGAGACAATTGTGTCAGACACTTGAGTGACACTTCCCCTGTCAAAGCCCCATAAAATCCCACCTGGACATGCAGCTGCTGCAGGGCTTTGGCAGTTTTCCAGACACTCTTCATTTCATGATTTTGCTTCTTAACTTGCACACGAAGTGTGAGATGAAGTGCTCAATGTTCATGGAAATGATGCTTAGTGCTAGCATGTAAAATAGACACATTTTACAATTTCCAGGCTGTGGGGTATGAGCCACCAGGTTTCGTCTAAAATGTCAATATCCCAAATGTCCTGGAGGCAAAAAGATTTGTTCCACATTTGGCACAAACCCACTTTGTAGCAAAACCTGACCATATGCAAGGCAATGAGAGAGAGTGAAAGCGTCTCCTTAGTGAGGTTATTGATGGTCCCCTGTAGAAATAATAATGTGCTTCATGACAGGGTGCAGTTCCCCAGCCCAGTGGAGATGTCAAGTAACAGACCTTGTTTGTACCCTGTTATCATTTGAAACCTGAAAAAGTTTGAATTCCAAAATCCATTCAGATGAGAAGCTTAGGACTTACATCCTAGAACTATAACACTGCCCCTAAGTGACAAGGCGTAAACCTAGGATCTAAGCTTTGGGACTTTTCCAAAAACACATACATGCCAAACTTAGGACTAGAGCTAGGGTTTCCTGACTCTTCCAAAACTTATACCCAGTGTCAATACCTTATAACTCATTGATATATTTCTTTTGAAAGGAGCAGAATTGATTCATAAGCATTGCTTTTATTTGCTCAGACTACAAAGCTACTAAAGACAAGGTCTATTGCTCTTACGTTGCTTTTACAGATTACTTCACGGAGTTTTGAAAGAGGTACATGTCTTAGAGGAATGACTACAGCATTGCTTTTAAAAGATGGTATTACTACTTTTCTGGTCATGATTTTAATTTATAATATTTAATCAGTGTTAACAACTACAAAATGAATTTTTTATTTATATCTTAAAATAACAAAAGACAATATTACTACCTTTCTTAGTATACGGTCTGATATGCTTAGCAATATGCAACTTCATGTTACGTAAACTTTACCTTTTTTTAAAAGCAATTTCCTTAAAATTTAGTCAATAATTATACATGTTGTCACTGAAATCCAACAGCTAACTTGTACAATAATTGGTAGGAAATAAGTA
Source organism: Lepilemur ruficaudatus (assembly GCA_963574885.1). Classification (NCBI taxonomy): domain Eukaryota; kingdom Metazoa; phylum Chordata; class Mammalia; order Primates; family Lepilemuridae; genus Lepilemur; species Lepilemur ruficaudatus. Next base: position 2,298 of record CAUYRT010049131.1, read on the forward strand.
CGTTAAGAAGAGAAAATGACTCATATTGCCAAGTGGCTATTCAAGCATGATTTCTAGCAAGTTATTTTAAAGAATATTAGTGCAGCCATAAACCAATTTTACTGATTTATAATCACTAAGAGAGTCCCTAGAAGTGGCCCTGAAATTAATGATCAGTTTGTATTTAAAGTAACCACCTTTAGAAATGGCTTTCTCTAAGTGGAACTTCCTTAAGAGTAGCACTTTGACTTAATTATAGTGACAGTTCATGTTTATCACCCTTTGGCTGCAGTGGGGAATCTTAAAAAGAATTAACATAAAATGTGATTCTTTTTTCTCATGAGGTACAAGAGCAGTGAAGCAATGTAAGACATGGATGGAGAAAAATTCTAAAAATAGTAGCACTTGTCAACAGAAACTAGGACATTGAACTTAATTGCTTAAGTTAATGATGCCTATGATACAGATTACAGCACTCTGCAAAAGTGTGCATGGAATTCACAGATGCTTGGCTTCAATTTTATGTTCATTGGCATTGATAGTTTTTGACAGTGGCATCTAAATAGCAAACAGTAACAAATACGATTTGTGTACAAGTTATTTTCTTGAGTGTATCTTCTCAAATAAAAAGGTGATTTTGCCACCAATTTATTTTAAAAGGTCAGAGAAAACTTTGATTTTAAGTTCCTGCATTTCCTCAAATAAAGGAAAAGAACAATAAAATTGGAGTCATGGGAATTGTGTGCATTCTTGTTCTTTATATCTAGTTTGCTGTGAAATTTAAGGCAAATAACTTATCCTTTGGTCATTGCTCCTTAAGTGCCAAATGGGACTAAAAATCTCTACCCCATGTGTAATACAGGGTTTACAGAAGAATTCAATGAATACTATGCATAAAACATGCAAATCATAAATGACTTAATATTACTCAAATAAAAAAATAAAAAGTACATACCTTTGTCAATAACAAATCCTGGGTAGGCTGTGTTCTAATAATGTAGCATATGCATGCTTTTATTTTCATGCACATACACTGCTTTCAGTTGTTATTGTATTTTATTTTACTGAATGCTGTAATATGCTTCCTTTTCTATTTACTGATTATAAAAAGCCAAGGATAAAATCTGATAAATTGATATTTATCAGATGTTAAGCACACTACTTTAAAATGTCATTTATACTAAGCATAAAATGATTAATAAACTATGATCTCTTAGATTAATATCCATTGAACATATATTTCAATACTGAACCACCAAAAGGAAAATAAAAGCTAATATTAAAATTACATCCAAGAAGTATATGTTGTGACCTTCTTCATTTCTGGGAGCCTACAGTCTACAAAGAAAATTAACAAAAGAGGTACAGGCAATTTAGGCTCTATTCATACTCTATTAACCATTAGTTCTGTCATCCTCAGCAGGTTTACTGGTCTGGACCACAGTGATCTTAGATCTAAAATCAAGATGTTGAAGTGAACAATTTCCAAGGTCAGCTACAGTCCCATTATACCACAAATCTTTGTCCTAAGGCATTTCCCTATGTGTCAATGCCCATACTTATAAACATAATTCAAACTACATTCCAGTTTTATGAAAACTAAAATGCATCAAATGCATTTATGTTGTAATTTTTTTACAAGCAGCAGTCCCTAAGAAACTTCAGTGCCTTGGAACAAGTTTGTGATCTGCCAAAGCCTACCTTCCCTCTTCTCAGCCAAATGTCAAAGAATTAAAAAGAAAAGATATATCGGTATAGCGAAAAAAGCCATCAGCAATGAGGCAAAAATGGGTCCATATTCCCTTCATTCAGCTCTGCAGCACTGACATCCTGCCAAGCCGAGTGCACCGTTTACTTTCCTTTTTATTTTCTTGCTTCCTTTTAGCTCTTCTCTCCTCCAGGTTGTCTACAAATAATCACAGTTGCCTTCCAGTGATGCATAGCAGTATGAAATTACACGATGTTCACAAACAGTGATTCCTGGTATTTACAATCTGATGAAAAATTAAACAGCCAAAAAAATGACAGGAGGATAATTGATGAGGACAGATTAGTTCCATATATAATGAAATAATTATTTGGCAACTAACTCCATAGAACTGTTTTAGACTCTCTTACTCTATAGCAAGACCGGGTCTTTTCCTATACATACAAGAACTGTCATGTTCTGTACAAAGACTAAAATAGTATGCGTGATATTGAATCTCAGATCATCCATCTTAAAGTGAAGAGCACGCACATTAAAAATGCCCTGTAGTGTAACATACAATAAAATATTCTCTCTTCGTTCCCATGCAGTGACCATATGTACCCCACTGGAAGGAGAGGTTACCTTCCTTTTTAAATCAGACGAAGCTAAGTATAAACCGTATTCTAGTGAGTTGCGGCAAAAAAATACTATACCAACACACACACAAGTGCGCACACACATGCAAAACACACCACAATTCCTGAGTCATTCATCTGCCTATTTAGTACATGATATAGTGATGAGTTTTTACAAGATGCTTCTACTGATGTTTGAGGTGCATATGTGTGCAAAGAAGGAGGGCAGATTCCTCGCTTTTAATTTATCATGTTGTTGTGCTGAGACACTTAAAGCAATGTAGTTCGAAGGACTTAAAAGACGCCATCTCCGGTGCTGGCTCAATACCCATCAATGCTGGGGCCGCTCTGCCTATAAAGAAGCTTCTTAGGGTATCCTGAATATGCAGACAGGAAGGCCTCTGCAGCAACAGCATTTAAATCAGCTAGAACTATCTTTAGCTTCAGCAATGGCAGGTCATACTTTGTCACTCTGAGCCATGAAATTGTTTAAAATTGTGTGACAAGAAATAGTACACTAACAGGCAAGTAGGGCTAGGAACAGACAGATGAAACTTCTGTAATAGAGATCCCTAGATGATTTGGGATCTGCCAAGCAAACAAGAATAGTAGGGTCCTAACAAACTCTATATTAAGCATCTATCCTTGCAATCTCAGACTATATATTTTAGATCATTTGGTAAGTATGTCGTAAAAATAAAGATATATCCTAGAGATGGTATATGTATAATACTTAATAATTATATTTTAATCCATAAAAAGCTCCTTTTATATACTTTAAATGATGTAAAAATATGTAAAATATAACCATACTCATTCTATTTTCCTCATTTAACACCTTTGAAATAACTACTAAAATACAAAGTAAAATTACGAAAGCAAAATTAACTGAGAAAAATATTTACTGATGAAAAACTATATGGAATATTTATTTGTCTCATTAAGTATACATGTGCGTTACATGATAATGTTAACAAAACATTGGCTAGATTTCCTATATCAGAAAAGTATAAATTTACTATTTTACTCAATATATTCATGCAACTCAATTTACAGCAAATGAAATGAAGATGATCGTTAATGAGTAAAAGTAAAAAAAATATGAGAGATTTGTGAAAACTCTATGGTATGTTCAGATCATTTTATTTCATAAATTTCTATGTGTGAACAAAGCATTCATTGACCTTCCACATATGCAGTCAGTTTAATTTAGCTGATTCTAAGTAATCCCCTCTTCATAAAATATTGTGAAAACTTGATTGCATATCTAGAGCAAAGATTGTTCTTTTAATTTCCAGGAAGTGTTATACTGAATTCCACCATAAACCACAGAGTGCATACGTTAGGTAATGTTTTGTTACAGCCTAACATCTCAATTTAGCAGACTGTGTAATTTCTGCATAGTCACAAAGGAGGAAAGTGCAATCGATGTTCTGTATTTGAAAAGACAGGAAACCTACAATCCATATATATACACGTTTAATAATACATTTAAAGCCTTTTGCATAGGCATCACAGTAAATTTATTTTCTAGGGCCCCACTTAACATCTTAACATTTACATATTTTGCAGTATTACAAAAGGCAAGCTTATTTATCTTACTCTGATCTCAAGCAAATACAAAACAAATAAGCTAGTCTAGTATGTCAACTGCAATATGTATAACTAAAATAAAGCATAGATCCATTTTGAAAATGGGATTGTAAAGTGCTTCAGATGGTGGTACATCAGGAAATAACTTTTGCATTTTAAATTATACTGATTCATTTTAATGGTGCATGTCCATTTTGGGGTTGTTTTATAGACCATATACAGACAACAGAGTGTCCTAAAGAAATTTCACCTCAGAAAAACTGTTGTAATTAAAAAGTTAAAACAAAGTCAAGCAGCAAAACAGAATGTGGAATTAGCGTGAAAGTTAATTTTAAAAGTTTACCTTGTGGATATCTAGTTCAATACTTAGGGAATCTCTTTACATAGATAAGAGATATGTTACATGTTACATGTATGCTTTAGAGCTGATAATACTGAGAGATATCAAAAAGTATCTCTCTAGAAAAGCTAGTAACACACCTTCTCAATGACTGGCAGATGGTTCAGAATACTGAGAGTACAAATGTATTAATTGTCAGTCCATTTTCTCCTCAATGAAAAATGGATTTGTTTGTAAAAGAACATTGTCATATAACATAGTACTATATTTTCTAAACTATACCATTTTCCTGATTAAATAATCTTAGTAAATAACATTTCTCCTTTCTATTTATAGTATATTACTAATTTGAGACAAAATATGTGGCATCATATTCCAGAGCCAATAATATAACCCATCTGGGGATAAAATATATGAATGTATTTTTGTAAATCATGTATCAATTAATATATCAAATTGGGTTCAATATATTTTGACTATGGGTTAATTAACATCAATTATAGTTTACTTAGTGTTTGAATCGATATCTGGTCTGAATGCATTAGGGGAATTTGTAGAAACAAAGGTCCAATGAATAAAACACATTAAGTAGGGAATTGTAATGTCAAATGATGCAGTGATTGAAATTCAGTCTCTTGAGCACAATTTTTCCCTTGGAAACCTTCTCCTCAATGCTACTATTTATTTTATCTGGGGTAGGTGTTAAAGGCAAATAACAACAATGGAGCCAGAGGATTGAAAATAGTTTATTTTGATTCTGTTAATTAATTTGCATAATTAATTTGGTCTTAGATTTCAATTTCCTTTAAGCCTATTTAACACATTTCATGGCACCTTCTGGATCTATAACATACTAAAAAAAATCTACTTTATGGGTCCATTTGTTATTTGCCTTTCAGCCTTTGAATATAAACCCATAATCACGTTAAAAACTTCAAGGACATACAAAATGTATCAATTAACAAAAAGTGTGCTGGCCTGGATGGTCTTGCTAATGCAGCTGACAGAGCTCCATAACCTGGCTGATTTATAGAATCTAAATCTTCACAGTGTACTTATAATATGTACTTACAATAAAAACAGTATTTCTAGTGCTTTCCAGATTTAAAGCCTATAGAAAAATAGAGAAATTAATTTTATTTTCATTTAAAATTCACCAAAAGAGGTGAAATGTCATAAGAGGTCGATGAACTAGGCTGTTGAAGCTGACCTGTTGGTGTCTCTTCATATATTCCCTTAGCCTTTTCCTGGCCATGTGATGCCATCCCCACAAAACAATGGATGCGTCTTGTGTGTATGCCTATATTATATATTACACACCTATGAGACAGGACAGCCATTGAGAGGCAGGAAATGGTAAATAAATATCCCATTTTCCTCATCTCTCAGGGGGAAAGTTCTGAGTCAAGTTCTACTCTTTATCTTAGGAGGTTACCAGTGAGACTAAACACAGTTTCTCATGGTGGGTATTATTTCATGGGTACATGTCATATTGCCATCTTCTCTTCCCTGTCTCCCTTTCCCCCTTTCTCATAGAGTTTCCTCAAAATGCCCCCCACCAAAACTATTTGACCCCAATCGATGTCTCAAGCTCTCAAGATTTCTTTGTATAGGGTCTCAAATCCCAAGTCATGTGCATTACAGCAAAGACACTTAATATTTTCGTGTCTACTTTTATTTTTTGAGAAACCTGTTTTCTTTTTGAGTTAACTAAAAAACAATGTTATATGTGCATCCATTCTATATACAGACTGTTTGTCAGTGAAGATGGCAGTATTGATGCAGTACAATAGCTGCATTTCATCCAGTAGTTGTTACATAGTTCTACACAATTAGAACTTTCTGATTTAGAGAACATAATCTATACTATTCTTATTGGTGCAGTGGTTAATCTTAAAACCAGAAATCCATTGTGAAATAATTGAATATTAATTCTTTAATTAATACCAAGTAATGACCATAAAACTCCAGATTTTACAGATGAACAAACACGGTTTAACTTAAAAGGAAACATTTTCAAAGTAGCTTCAACTGTGAGTCTCATATGTGGTCTGCTTACACAGGAAGACTCTTGACAGCTCTAACTGTATTTGCTGCCTCTACTTTGCTGTCTCACTGCATTCCTGTCCAGATTGGATTTAAACTCAACCACTTCACTGAAATTACCTTCAAAGTAATTCACGCACAACTTCATTTTACCAAGTGCAGTAGTCATTTCCTGGTCTTCCTTTCATTCAACTTTCTCAGCACATTTGACACACTTAGTTATCACTGCTCGAAATGTTGCTATCTCTTGGAATCCCTAACTCCCTCTGTCTTTGCTTCATTTATATCTCAGTAGAAATTTGTTTCCTTTCCTGACGTTTCCTCCTTCCTCATATCAACACTCTACAGTGAAATATTCTTGGGTTTGGATCTCAGTCCTCTTGTCTACTCTACCTTCAATGCCTGGATGATTCCATCTAGTGCTCTTATTTTAAATATCACTTGTACCTTGAACTCTGATCTCATTTAGGAACCACTGGCTAACAATTTCCATTGCCAATTTGACAAATCTGATTGTCTAATAAACATTTTAAACTTCACATGTCTGACTCAGAAATCTTATTTCCTCATAGAATCCTATCCCTCATCTTAAGCTTTCTCGTCTCAGTAACTTAACTCACTTAACTTTCCTAGTAGCTCAGGATAAACCCAAGCTGTCACTCTTAATTCCACTCTTTCTTGCATGGAAAACTTCAGGATATCCAGTTGATTCTAACACCAAAGTATCTCCAGAATTGACTACTTAAGGTTTTTCCTACTTCAACTTGAGTCCAAATAATAATTTGTTTTTTGTCTGCACTCTGCACCTTAACGGTTTCCTTGGTATTATTCCCGCCCCTTATAGACCATTCTCCAGCCAACAGAGTATTCATTCAACTGTTTACATCTGATCATAACATTCTCCTGCTTAAAGTATTTACTGGCAATCTTTTGAAATTAAGATAGCATCCAACTTCCTCATAGTGGCATATGAAGCTCTGAACATGGGCTCTGCCTCCTCTCTGCTTTCACCTCCACCATTCTGCCTGTTCTACCTTCCCTATAAGACATTTCCCTCTGTCCCCAACATCCAGAAAAAAAATACAGTGTGCATCCAATATGCATTTTATAAATAAATGGAAGAACTTAGATAATCCACATTTTTCAACTTAATGATTTTTAAATGTGACTAGGGCTATTGCTTGATGTCTTGAAATAATAGTTTTGTATTTTATAAATTAGGAGTAATTTCCACTATTCTGAATAGCAACTATGAAAATTTTGCAGACATATGCAAATATCTATAATACAGTGGGAATTTAGTAGATGGTGGTGGTCTTAAGTAGAATTAATAAGACAGTAATACTGACCCAATCAATGGTCACTATGTTGGAAATCATCAGCATGTCAAGTAATAAAGACATAACAAATCTAAGTGTATCTCGCAGATACATGTGCATAAAGTTTAGATGTATCATGTGTTCAAAATCCTTTAAATAAGTGTGTAAATTTAGTTAATTTTAATAAAATGTTGGCTGTGCAACACATTAGCATGTAGCTTTGGGCAAGTACCACAACATTTTAGAGGCTTGGCTTCCTCATCTATATAGTATTTATTACTAATGATAGTGTGATCTCTTTGGATTGTTATCAGGATTAAATTGGAAAACCCAGGAAGAGTTACAGTACAGGGCTCAGCACACAGAAAACATCTCATTTAGTTCTGATGATAATAGTCCTGACAACTGGTGAAGCACGTATGATTTATTTCTGTATGACTGTTGCATGATATAAATAAAACTTTGCTAAACATCATTGCAGTACTCCCAGGGGATCTACCTTCTTAAGTTCAACCAAATATTCAGTTTTTCCAAGGCTATACCATATGTGGCATCAATTGTATAGCACAATGTGCCTGCATTAGACCCTTTTATGAACTTAAATGTGTCCTCTTACTTTCCCAAATTCCCATGTTGAAGCTCTCAATCTCAATGTGACTGTATTTGGAGATATGACCTTTAAAGAAGGTGATTAAGTTTAAATGAGGCCATAAGGGTGGTACCCTAATCCCATAGAGTGGATGACCTTATAAGAAAAGGAAGAGACACCAGAGATCTCTGTCTCTCTGAGCATGCATGGAGGAAAGGCCTTGTGAGGACACAGTGAGAAGGTGGCCATATGCAAGTCAGGAAAAGAACTCTTACAAGAAACCAATCTTGTGGGCACCTTGATCTTGAACTTCCAGTCTCTTGAACTATAAGAAAATAAATGTCTGTTGTTTAAGCCCACTCAGTCTATGGTATTCTGCTATGACAACCCAAACAGACTAAAACAGACACCATGCATCCCAGCCCAGGAAGAAGACAAGTCCATGTCAGGGAGGTGTGGCTGCTGTCCAGCTGCAAGGGTCACATAGCTCACAGGAGGCAAAATCTCTTAAAACAACTCAAGGGCAGAGCCTTCAGTGTCTTTACAAAGACCACACCAGGTATGAGGATTACGACACTAAAGGAAGCTTAAAATATAGCAAGTCCATCAGTCCAGATATCTTTATCAGTGGTCGTATTTGTCATAAACAAAAATATGTCATGTTCTTGTCAGGGCAGAGATCATTAACCAAAAGCCAAATGTTTATGAAAACAAAAAAAGAAAATGTTCGTTAATACGTTATTTAAAAACCTAAAAATAATTGTTGTGTATATAAAATAACAACAATGCAGAACAGAGATCAGTAGATAAGGCTACTAATTCATTTGAGGTCAAAGATATATTTTTCCAAAAATATAAAAATGTAGAATATATTAATATTTAGCAACATTGCGGATGTGATGTTTTATTTTGTTTCCTTTTATTTTATACCACAATCTTTCATTATACATTTTAGTATTCTTATTACTTGAACATTGTTATAGGTTTTTTTTTTCAGTCATTGTTTGGCAATCTTTCTTAAAATGTAAGTAATTTACCTACAGATATGACCTGGGCTGTAATGTATATAGGTGTGAACATGACATAGGTGATTTTCTAGAGGATGTAGTGTCTTGTTGAGTTATCTGAGCTTTTCTTTAAGATGTAAATAAATAGTGCCATGTTACTGTATTATGTTGGGATTTTGAATATACAAAGTGGAGAGGTGCTTATAAAGCCTATCACAATATTTTCAAATTTGTCCCCCAGGCTTAAGTAGTTTCATCTAAGATGATTTGCTGCTTTTTAACATAATATACCCTGTCTTCTAAATTCCCAAGTGCCTGTGATTTGATTTTCCTCCTTTTTACCATCTAAAACACTAATTCCTCTCCTTTAGGAGACAAATGGAAAGACTCTCTAACACTCCTATTTTCTATTAACATCTTATATAGATATTATGAACTGTCATTTATCACATTGTACTGTAACGTGTATGTCTATGAATTTCTTATCCCAATGGATAGTGGTACACTTGAGGGTAGGTATCATTTATATGAGGAAAAGAGAGAAAGGGAGAGGAAAAGGGAGGGGGAAGGGGAGAGAGAGAAAGAAAGTTTGAAATTATAGCTTAGACAAGAGTAGCAGCTAAGAACTCAAGTAAGGAAAAACACACGAATTATTATTTTATAATATTTCTTATAATTTAAAAAATATAATATCTTTCTTCATACTTCATACCGGTTAACTTTTATTTTTCAATGGTTAGGCATTTATAATTGTTTGTTTCCAATGAAATGTTTATAAAACATTTTATAAAATGTTTATAAAACGGACTTAACTCCTTGCTTAAAAAACACAAAAGATAAATAAGGGAATGTTTTGTAAAATTATAATTATACTTTTAAACCTTAAGAAGAAGGTAATCTTCCTAATTTATTAATGAATCATTAACTTTTAACCTTTTACCCTGTTATCCAAAATGATAACGTAAAAATTAGAAAACCCATCCCTTAGAAATGTGACACTTGTTGCATAATTAGCAATCAATTCAAAGAGCAAATATGTTTAAGTCGATCTTCAGTTGTATCATCGACTGTAAATTAATTTTCTTTCTCTTTTGGAGCCAGGCATTTTGACAGCAACCACAGTTTTATTTTTATATAGAACACTGACTGAAACATCCTAAGGTAGAAGGAATATTGTCTTCTGACTTACGGCCATCCTTGAGCTCTAGCACTCTGTTTAGTTCGTAAAGAGTACATAGGGAATTTGAAATTAAAAAGGCATTACCATTTATATTAGCATCTCTCAAAATGAAATACTTAGGTATAAATCTAACAAATATGTACAAGATCTATATAAGGAAAACTAAAAAAACACTGATGAAGAAAATCAAGGAAAAACTAAATAAGAGCTATTCTATGGTAATGGATAGTAAGAATAAGTACTATCAAAATTTCAGTTTTTCCTAAATTAATCTGTAGTATCAATGAAATACCAATAAAAATTTCTGCAAGTTATTCTCTGCTTATCAGCAAACTGTTCCTAAATTTCATAAAGAGAGACAAAAGGCCCAAAATAGCCAACACATTATTGAAGGGGAAGAACAAAGTTAGAGGACTGACTCTACATGACTTTAAAACTTAATATAAAGCCACAGTAATAAAGACAATATGGTAATGGTGAAACAGTAGACAAATAGATCAATAGAACAGAATAGAGAGCCCAGAAATAGATCCGCATAAATATAGTTAACTGGTCTTTGACAAAGGAACAAAGACAATACAATGGAGAAAAACTTATTTTCAACAAATGATATCGGAACAGCCAGAGATCCACATGTTCAAGAAAAAAAATTTAGGCACAGACCTTACACTCTTCAGAAAAATTAACCCAAAATACATGACAGATCTGAATTAGTCAAATGTAAGACTATGAAATTCATTCAGGATAACATAGGAGAAAATCTAAATGACCTGGGGTATGGCTATGACTTTTAGATATAATACCACTGGAATAACACAGGGAAAAAATTCATAACTGGACTTTATTAAAATTAAACACTTCTGCTCTACCAAAGACATTGTCAAGAGAATGAAAAGATAAGATACAGACTGGGAGAAAATATTTATAAAAGACATATTTGATGAAGGATGGCTTTCCAAAAATATGTTTTCAATATTAAGAAAATAATCTAAGACCTCACCAAATTAGATACAGTAGTCCCCCTTATCTGCAGTTTTGCTGTCTGTGGTTTCAGTTATCCATGGTAAAACACTGTTTGAAAATATTAAATGGAAAATTCCAGAAATAATCAATTCTTACGTTTTAAATTGTACACCATTCTGAGTAGTGTTATGAAATCCTGCACCATCCTGCACTATTCCTCCCAGGATATGAATCAGTCTGTTAGTTAAAGTAGGAGACTAAGAGACAGGGCTGAGACTGGATACAGGGGCTTGAAGATTACATACAGGTACAGGTGTTAAAATGAACAACTCTTGAAAAGAATCTAACTAGAGAGGCTGAATGGGAATGAAAAGGTGCCCCACAGATAAGAACTCGCTTTAACCAGCTGATCAGCTATCTCTGCCAACTTGCATGAACTTTGGCTAATTATAATATCATTTACATTGTGATTTTAAAATTTCTCCTCCCTTGAAATCACTATGACAGTTCTGAGACAACCATGTAAAGTATGAAAATCAGAGGGAACCCAATTCTAGGAATTACTACTCAAATTCTTAGTAAAAGCCAATCCTTTGACCTTGATATTTCTCACCTCAATTAATAAGACTACAAAAGATCTAAAACCACTTCTTCCCAGTGCAGCTGCTCTCTTTCAAGCCTACCCACTCTCCTCCCTGAGAGTGTATTTTTGCTTCTAATAAAAGCTGTTGTTTGCTTGGCTTACGTGGTGTGTCCTGAATTCTTTTCCCAACAAACACCAAGGACTTGGAAAAACCGTCACTCAGAGGCCAGTAACAATCCCTTTGTCCAACATATCCACACTATAGAATCTACCTACCTATTCGTCACTTAGTAGCCTTCTCCCTTGTCATATTGACAGATCACAGAAAGAAGAGGAGTGAATACAGTACAAAAAGATATTTTTAAGAGAGAAAAAGAGAGAGAGACCATACTCACATAACTTTTATTACAGTATATTGCTATAATTGTTGTATTTTATCATTAATTATTGCTGTTAATCTCTTACTATTCCTAATTTATAAATTAAACTTCATCATAGGTATGTATGTGTAAAAAAATAAAATGTGTATAGGGTTTTCCATTGTCTGAAGTTTCAGGCATCCATTAAGTGTCTTGGAATGTATTCTTCATAATAAACTACTGCATACAGATGCAAATAACATTTGAAAAGATCCTCCACATCATATGTCTTAGGAAAATGCAGATCAAAACAGCAGTAACATACCACTACATACCTATTAGAATGGCCAAAATCCAAAACACTGACAATACAAAATTCTGGGGAGGATGTGGAGCAATAGGAATACCCATTCATGACTGGTGGAAATGCAAAATATTACAGTTTGGCAGTTTCCTATAAACTGAAATAGACTCTTACTATATGATCCAGCAGTTATGCACCTAGGTATTTACTCAAAGGAGCTGAAAATTTATGTCCATACAATAACACGCACGTGATGTTTATAGCACTTTTATTCATAACTGCCAACACTTGGAGGCAAATAGATATCATTTCAGTAGGTGAGTGGATAAACTGTGGTACATCTAGACAATGGACTGTTATCCAGTCCTAAAAAAATGATCTATCAAGCCATGAAAAGACAATGAGGAAACTTAAATACATATTTCTAAGTGAAAGAAGCCAATCTGAAATGGCTACATACTGTGTGACTCCAACTATGTGACATTCTCAAAAAGGCAAAATGGTGGAAACGATCAGGTGTTGTGAAGGGCTGGGGGAAGGGGCAATGGATACATAGAGCACAGAGGATATCTATGGTGGTGAAACTATTTTGTATAATCCTATAATGATGAATACAAATAGTTAAATAGTTGTTAAAACGCATGGAATGTATGACACCAAGAGTGAAAACTAACAGATACTATGGACTTTGGGTGACAATGACTTGTCAGTGTAGCTTCATCAATTGTGACAAATGTACCACTGTGGTGGGGGGTATTGACAATGAGGGAGCCATTTGGCAAATTTCTGTACCTTCTGCTGAATTTTGCTATGAATTAAAAGTGCCCTAAAATATATAGTATATTTCAATTAATATATCACAAAAAGTGAACATCAGGAATAGTTCCTTAATGCATTAATTGTTGACACAAAGATGGTTATGGAATAAAGGTTAGTTCAATGTCTAAAACTATTGGAGAGTGGACATCTCATTAAATTAGCAAAGTTATTATTCAGCATATCTTTGTCACAGAAATTAATGCTTATTATAATAGGCTATTTAACTATGTAATAATGTCAGCTAGCATAGAGTGAGTTACTATCATACTGACTCCAGTTGCACACAGATATTACCTTGTTTATTTTACATGTCTGTGCTGTGACATGAGTCATTTACCATGGAGAAGAAATAAAACAAGAAATCAAACAGGGGGTTTTAAAAACTACTTAAGTAGAGTTGATTGCTGTGATCTACCTACTACCCTCTCAAGAACACTTAGTCACGTGATAGAACTAAATTAGGACAGAAGCTGCTTACCTAAGGGACATAAATAAAATAAAAATATTTTATTCCTATTTCCCTTACAAATAGCTTACACAGGTGACATAGGACATAATCTGGCACAGAATTCTGTTGGATTACATTATATAAAAGTTTCCCATTGGCAGTCTGCTGAACTCACAATGTCATTTTTCTTACCAACCATTCAGTTTAATCTTTTTTTTTTGTTTTTTTTTTTTTGTTTGTTTGTTTTGAGAAAGAGTCTCACTCTGTTGCCTGGGCTAAAGCACATCAGCATCTCCATAGCTCACTGCAACCTCAAACTCCTGAGCTCAAGCCATCCTCCTGCCTCAGCCTCCCAAGTAGCTGGGACTATAGGCATGCACCACCTTGCCTGGAAAATTGTTCTATTTTTTGTAGAGATAGGGGTCTTACTATTGCTCTGGCTGGTCTTGAACTCCTAGCCTCAAGCAATCCTCCCACCTCAGCCTCCCAGAGTGCTAGGATCTCAGGAGTGAGCGACTGTGCCTGGCCTACCCAGTTTAATCTTAAATTTATCTTCTTGTCTCCTGTCTTTCTTCTCACAGAGAAGGTGGGGGATAACTCTGCGATTTTAAATTGAAGTATACAAAAAATTATGTATATTTTTCATAAAGTAAAAATGCACCTAGAAAGCAAGTAAGGCCATGAATTTGCTCACAGGGAAACGATTAAAGATGAATAAACCCAGTGCTTCCAGATTAAATCTTTCCTTGCATGCTTCATTTATATAATGTCTTCACAATTGAACCAACCACACAATAAAAGCAGCAATATGCCTGTAGAAAATAAAAATGCCGTCTTTTAAAAAATATCCTCAAAATGAATGTGTGAGAAGAGTATCCAACCTTTTGTTCTTCCAGGATAAAATGTTGCAAAATACAGAAACAACAAAAAAAGTGTCTTCTTTAAAAGTTTTCTTTTTTTAAGAATCATGGTTTGGGTTTTAAACATAAAAAATAAGCAAGAGATACTGACTTATTTGAAATACTTTAAAATTCTTTCTCACCGTATGGTCATCTTCAATAATGGATTTTTATAGATATTATAGTAGATTTATAGAGGGTACATATTTTACACCCATTTTTAATTCAGGATTTTTTTAAAAGTATTTATTTACTTATTTATTTTTAAGCATTCATGTATTTAAGTTTATTTATATTTATACTTCATATTATATCATGAAGACTTTGAGGCAGCTTATTAAAACATGCATAATACCATACTACTAAAATATAATAATAAAATATAAGCAATCAAGACCAAACACAATATTTATTTCAACAAAAATGAGAAAGTATACAAAAAAGACACAGGACACAGATGTTTGAGATATATAATTGCGATAGGTCAAATTGTATTGTTGCTAAAGTTTTTGCACGTCAAAGCACAATAGAGAAACACAGCATAATTCTTCTCATAATCAGCTAAGATACTTCAATTTTTTACAGGAAGAAATATTTTTCTACAGTCAGTTCAAAAATAAATTTTAACATATGATTTAAAATAGGACACAGTGAGAGATGAAATAGAGGCTTAACTATAATTACAATAAAGGAAAAATATTGGTATCAACTCACAATCACCGGGAGACTAAAGAGAAGCCATGAGACGTAGAGAGATTTCAGGAAAGAGAGGAATGCTCAGGAAAGAGAGAAAGCGCTAGCAGATTGTGAAATAATAGCAGAAGCCAGAGCACATGCAAAGAGATCAACCAGAGAAAGTCCTTGAATTGCACAGCAGGAAGTCAGATATGCTCTTAAATCAGAGATAGCAGTTCCAAGGAAAGGTAGAAATGGTGCTCTTAGAAAAATTGAGTGAAAGTGAATGTATACAACTGTCTTGTCTGCCTTACCTCAGACCTCAGGGAACCTGACATTTACTTTTAAAGAAACAACAGGTCGTTGGGTGATTGAGTAGTGGAGGGGGGATTCACAAAATGCATTGAAAGAAATACTTGTAAAAAATAAGGTATTTGCTGTGCGCAAAGCCATTTTCTTCTAGCATTTTGGACGACTCCCAACAATATGACTGGCTCCTCATTTGCCAAGTACAAGGTGAAGTCTACAGAGGACAGCCTTTGCCCACTAAGAGTTAGCCTTTGTGTGGCTTCCTTCTTTTTTTTTAAATGAAAGATATTTATATTGGGTAGGACAATATAGGTGGGATAAAATTTCTAAAGCCCAGGCCACGGCAGAGACCAATTAAATCAGAACCTCAGGGGTGCGATCCAGGCATCAGTATTTTTCACAGTTCCCCCAGTGACTCCAACACGCAGCCGGGTTTGAGAATCACTGTGCTAAGACAGTAGCTCTCAGCAATACCGGCACATCAGAATCATCTTGGGAGCTTAAAAACAATGCCCAGTGCCTAAATCCAGTCTCAGACTAATTAAGTCAGAGTCTTTGGGGAATAGAGCTCGGGCGATTGTATCTTTTTTAAAAGCTCCCAGGCGATTCTCATGTACAGCCAGGGCTGAGAACCGCTAAACTAAAAGATGAACATATACAGAAAGATATTAGGCTTCATTCTTAAGTAGAAGAGAAACATGAAGTGGAGAGAGACTTGAGATAATCTTCAATGTGAAAAAATAAAAAAAAAAACACAAAAATAAACAAAGAGAGAAAAAAAACCTTAATACTCAAGGAGATGATGGTAATGTAGTAAGAGAAATTTAGAAGTCTCTAATTAATAGACTTAGAGGAATCTTTAAAACAAGGACATGCAATTTAGGTGTCAAAGGCTTAACCAGAGAACCTGATAAGCTTAGGGATGCCCATTTCCTCATTTTAAAAATGGGGACTGGAAGCGATGTGTTATGGAAGAGGAAGGGAGAGGTAGAACATAAACCTTCCTCTGTAACACAGGAAATTAACGGAGTGTAAAATAATTGTTAAAAATTCAAGAAATAGCATTTACTAATTAAAAAAGTGAAAAGAGAGGCCATTATTGGTCGGTGGTTGGTTACTTTCACAGTTATCTTTTGCTCTTCTCCTCAACATCTCTTTGCACACCCTCTAAAGTCCTGAAGCCCAGAGTGCTGGGAAACTAGCACTGGAAAATTGTTATTCAAAAAAAAAAAAAAAAGCTAGAAAACTTGTTATTCAAATAAACAACAAATAGCTTATTTTTCTATTCCTGATAATAAAACTGATCAGACAAGTAACTTTACCCCATCACACAACATTCAGATCTGGGGAACCACTGGCTAGGTTGTACAGAAATCACAGTAAAATGAGAACTAAATAACAAAAAGGAAAAACAAGAACAAAGTAAAAATTCTGACTTCATTGTATTTTACTTCACGAACAGATATGTCAGAAATATATTATTATGTACATTTTCAATACAAAATTATAGAAACCAATTTGCAATAGTGCTATGAATCCTTTTATTCAACAAAATAAAAAAATAAAATAGCCAACCCAACACAAGTATCGGAAAGGCGTTTTGGTGATACTGGTTTTTATCTTTTTTTAATTGTTTGTAACGTGCAAAAAGGATCAATTTTCATGGTTTCATCACAGCATTTCCACAAATTTTAACAGCTGGGCAAGTAATAATAAAGAAAACATTTCAAAGATAAGTCAGACTAGCACTTGTCCCTGGTATCTCATTATACTTTTTGCAATGCATTTCTCATTAAGTGTTATTGACCTTAAATTATGCAGTATCTCTAAGTTATGAAAGAAAATGGCTTTGATACTTTATATATTGTATCATACATGATGAAATCCATAAAGTTCTTTTAAGCTCCAATCAAATAACGATTTTGCTCTATTTTGTTTTCTGAAGCAATGCCTTTTAGTCCTTTACCTCAAATAGACCCTTTGAGAGTTAATTCAGGAAGCTGAGCTTGCAGTTTTGATCAATTTGTGCATCAATTTGTTATTCTCCACAATTATTGCCAGTAAAAAGCTATACTTATGGTGATGATATATATGTGTGGACAAAGAAGGTATCTTTAATCTGATAAAGGTGTCTTTAAAATTACAGTAGTCTCTCCTTATTCATGCTTTTACTTTCCAAGGTTTAAGTTAACCATGGTCAACTGTAGTCCTAAAATGTTAAATGGAAAATTTCAGAAATAAATAACTTATAAGTTTTAAAATGTGCACCTCTCTGAATAGTATGATGAAATCTCGAGCTGACTCTCTCCACTTCCCCTGAGACGTGAAACATCCCTTTGTCCAATGGATCCACGCGATACACCACCCACCTGTTAGTCACGTAGAAGCTGTTTCAATAATCAGAATGAAAAACATAGTATATATGGCATTTGGTACTAGGCATGGTTTCAGGCATCCACTGGGGGCCTTGGAGTGTATCCCCCACATGCAGATAAGGGGGGACTATTTGTGTTCGTGTCACCATGGCGCCTGATTTCAAGAGTTCAAGAGGATAACCAGAGCTAAGGAAAGGTTGGCCCATAGG
>CAUYRT010049132.1:0-18892 GCA_963574885.1 Lepilemur ruficaudatus
GTCCCAGCTACTCGGGAGGCTGAGGCAGAAGGATTGCTGAGCCCAGGAGTTTGAGGTTGCTGTGAGCTAGGCTGACGCCACGGCACTCTAGCCCGGGCAACAGAGTGAGACTCTGTCTCAAAAAAAAAAAAAAAAAAAAAAGATAGGTGGTCTGAATTGGTTAATCCATAGAGCATCTTTTTATATACCATTTTATTACTTAAACCAACAGATAAAGAGTTTTTGTTAGTAGAGAATGCTATTAGGCATGCTTTAATGCATATGTAAGATTTTATTATAATTATGCTATTCTTTTTTGCAAGTGGATGGTGCTAAAATACGTGAAAGTAGTTCGTTCTCAATCAACTTAAAGTTCACCTTGTACTTCTCTTAATTTGCTTAATAAATCCTTTCCCCGTAGATAAACTTCTCAACACTGCCTAAGTATGTATAAGGTATTGTCCTCACATTCTGGGGAGAGATACCATATGTTCCATTGGAGTATTTGAAGTATTCACAGATCTTCCTTTTCTCTCCCACTTTATGTTTGCTTCCCAAACTTCATTCTGTTTTTCAGTTTTAACTCCTTCATCCGTTTGTGCATCTATACTTTAAAAAAAATCTATTTTACTAATTCTATTAGTGGCATTAAGTGAACAAAAGAACAAAGCAGTGGAATTTGATTTCAACTAATTACCTAATCTTGATGCTTTCTAAGTACACAATCAGTACAGAGATGAAATAGAACAATTGGATATGACTAAATATGACTAAATTGTTTGAATAAAATTAAGTAAAAGTATCAGTGATTTATAAAACTATACCCACTAATAACATGATATAGTCTTATTTTCAAAGGATTGAAAATTAATGGAAGAAGTTTTCCTTTCCACTAGCTTTGCAAGAAAGAAATAATCTTCTTTGAATGTCCTCCTGTAAATCCCACTGCAAATTGTAGTCTGCACAGAACAGAATCATGGTGCCTAATCCTCCTCTTTTCATGGTTTAGTCTATACAAAGAGCAGAGCTGGAAATTAGATCTTTTGACAGCAGTTACTAAGCAACAGAATTTGGATGTTTTTGGTTAACATCCTAATATATCATGTAGCTGATTTGTTGAAGTTTGTGCATGTGTTAGCTGAGAGAAGAACACACTCCGGAAGTGACTACAGGTCCCTGTGTGGCTGGCTGGGGGGGAGTAGGCGTTTGTTGTTGTTTTGTTTAATACACTATGTCTTTTGGCACTAGTATCTATCTGTGTGGCATACAAAGGAAGTGGTGCAGAACTTTCAGACCTTGTGACTTTTTATATTATTAAAAATACCCCATTCTGTGGCTCATGTTATATGAAAATGTAAGATTTTTTTCCTGAAAAGCAAAAAGAACAAGTAAAAGATTTTAAGGTCATTCCAGGAAGCTTTAGTGCTTTGCCAAAAGTTTAGGTCCACTTCCTGAGGCAGTTTCATTAGAAGACAGCTAATGTTTGCTTGGTCTACTCCCAAGTTATTTTTAGAAACTAGAGATTATTACAGATAACACCAATTTGAATTTACTCATTTACGTTTTTATATGCTACCAAATATGATCAGAGTATGCTTTCAGCTAATCGCTGACAGATTTACTACATTAGAGATTTTCTATGCCATCAGATTTCTCCTAACTAGGTACTTCACACCAACCACTTCAGAATTGAGGTGAACTCCTTCAGTCCCCAAAAGAACCAAAAAAATTGGCTTCCCTTACCTAAGAGCACTAAGGAGGTCACAGAGGATGAAGGACAGAATCTCCTTAGAGCGTGCTTTGCTGTGGCTTGTGATTCTGAAAGGCTGGGATTAATGGAGCTAATGCTGGCATGTTCCCATTTGTATTCATGTAGACTCCAGAGCCTGCAGCTGCTGCCGCTCCCTACATACAGGTGGCTCCAGCTTGGCTGAAGTTTCCAGGAGTGGGCTCTGTGTTTTAAGAGCTTGACGAGCACCATATTCAGGCCTGCCCCTAATCCCTATGGGACAGGAGCCTGCTTCTCCCTCGGTGCTCGGTGCTCGAGAGTACATACAGCATATTCTCACCTTGAGCCCAGACTCCCCACATTCTGGGTTCTCTCACGACCCTCAAGCTTGTGTCAGACTGCCTATTGTTGCATGAGAGAGAAGTGGTACCGGAGAGTTTAATGGTTACAATCTCATATGCACAGCTAGAAATAGACCATGGGACTCTATTTTCTAGAGATGTTCCTCATCCTTTGTGAGAGACCGCTCATTATTTCACAAGATTCAAGCTGCTCATGCCACTCTTTCCCATATTGTTTCCTTCTTCAACTCTTCCCATTTTGTTTTCTTTAGCCTTCTCTTGCAGACTTCCCATCTGACTTTAAGACCCTAATATATTGTCTGATAATATTACGTGCTCTATAGGAAACTCCCTGATAAAACTGGGATGACCCTATATTCTTTAGACTAATGTTTTTAAAGAATCTGTAAGACACAGCCCTTTCCTCCAGCTTCAGCCCTCCTGGCTGCCTGTGTGTGGAGGCATCATTTGATCTGGAGCAGGCACTGTGTATCTGTGTGCTATTACTGATGGTGAATGTGTACTGTTCTAACTGGGGCCATTTGTACACTTTTACTTTTCCTGCATCTTTCTTTCTAGTACTTCTCTGTTTGGGGTTTATCTACCTAAAGTTGTGGTAGACCTTCCTGGCTCAGTATATAAATATATCACTTATGTTTTAGTTTGGCAGCTAATCCCATGTACTTGCCAATCAAATCTTCTTAGTGAGTGTTCCACTGGGGCCTAGGCCAGGACACGAGAGTGAAAGGGGCTAAGGAGACTAGGCAGAAATCGTGGATTCAGGATAAGAGTGCTGACGTCAGATTACACTAGAGACTAGATAAAGAAGAGAACGTATGTATAAGTGAAAGGGGTGTGTGTATGTATATTTAAATTAGAGCAGAGTAGCTACCCAAAGGAGTTTCAGTTGACTGATCAATTGAAACTAGTCATGTTATAACTAGAATTGTACAGCCTTTGTCATGGTTAGTATGTTGTTAAGAGAGTTCGCTGTGAGTTCTCCCCTCCCTCTGATAGTAATTAGTACACTGAAAGCTGTCTGTAAAAAACAAAACAAAAACAAAACCCACTACTTTACATTAAATGCTGTAGGTATTTTTTTTTCTAAAATGCTATAGGTAGCCCATGAAGTCAACTGTGAAGTGCTTTGTGAATTTACAGTATCTGAAATAAGCTGGTGAAACTATATACTACATAGCAATTTATCATCTGTTTAGACCCCAGCAATGTCCTGAGTAAGGTCCCTGTAATCACATAAGGTGTGCTTTGTTTTGAGAGGGGAGAAGATCTGATTTAGGAAAAATGGAGAACTACTGCAACCAGCCAGGCAGTGGCGTCCCAGGCCCCTGTGGCTCTAACCTGTGATCTCACAACCCAATGGTCAGAATTATATGTTTGCATCAGAGCTTTTAATAGAATTCTGAAAAATGTTTTGAAAAGCAAAGCATTATTTTCAGTGATTCCCTGAATCTCCCGAGTTATGAGATACCCCATTGGCTGTTGTATTGGTCCAGTCTTTGAGAAAATATCAGAGAACCACTGCAGAACTTCGTCTAAACATTTCAATTGTCTTGAATGCACCAACTCAAAGCCAAAAGGAACCATCATTATGTATCCAGAGGCTGAAATGAATATCTTATTCTTTTCATTTTCTGTTCCTTTTTTTTTTTTTTTTTTGTGATGGAGAGGAGTTAAAAGTCTCTTCTCTTCCTGCTTCTTCAATGCTCTTATGATCCATTTTCAAATCAGCTTCTCCTCTCTTTTTTATTTCAGTTTCCAAACCAGGAAGGATCCTTAACTCCAGTTTCTCCCTCATCACCACACCCATTCATTCACCAAGTCTCTTCAGTTCTACCTCCTAAATATCTTTAGAACCTGTTCACTTCTCAGCCTTCTCAGCACCCCTACTCTTAGGCCACCATCATTTCTAATGTGGAATTCCACAATCTCAGCAACTATTACTCCCCTCTAATGCTTTTTGATACATCAACCAGAAAAATCTTTCTAAAACATAAACCTCACATGTCAGTCTATTGCTTAAAACCCTTTAGTGGCTTTTTGTTGCCTTTATAATAAAATTTCAATTCATGAAATTTGTGAGACCCTCCACATCCACGTTCCTTCATCACCTCTTCTGCTTCATCTCACCCACCACTCCCCCATATCAACACCAATGTATCTTCATTATTCCTGAATTTTTTCATCTCTGTCCCTCCTAATATTCAGTACACTCTGCTTAGAACACTTTGTTTCCCCCTTTCATAATTATGAAAATGGCTTTGTTTCCTTCCAGATCTTTGATGATGCGTACAAATCCCAGCTCAGTTGTGTGGTTGTGGATGACATTGAGAGATTACTTGGTAAGTCCTTACTTCTGACATTGTACTATCTTTCCCACATTAAGGCTAATGTCTCAAAAATTACAAGACAAAATTAACAAGTGTTATAAACTATAAAGCAATAGAAATACCTCTTTTTGTCTTACAGAAAAATATAACATTATCTCTCATATCTGACATAAATGATAGTATTTATGTTAATATACCCTGTTACCGTAACTCCATTATAAACTGCTTTCCTGTAAAGGCCCATGTCTTATTTTGTATCTTCCAGTGTTTGCCATAATAAATGATTAGTAAGTTTCATTGACAGATGTTTTTGCAATTTAGTACCTCTGAGCCCTATACCTCAGAGATCCACTTGTGAACTTTGACAGAACTAATGAAAGAAGGGTTTAGAATCAGAGTGAGATCCACAAATTCACCAAAACACTTGGAACAGAAATTGTAAGCTCTCTGTACCTCAGTTTCTGCTCTTGCAAAACAGAGGCTGTAATTCCTTGCTTTCTTATCCCACAGAGTGATTGTGAAGACAAAAATGGGATAATAAATGTTGAAAACATTGAAAGTTCAAAGTACTCTATAGTAATTTTTTAAAATATTTATTAATCTCCTATGATGAAGTACACCCTTACAGGATACAAACATGAATACAACTTAGTCCTTGCACTCTACTCATAAGAAGTAAACTCCAAGTAAATGCTAGAAAGTTGTTGTTACTCTTAATTTTATTTCATCGTAAAATTAAATCAATCTGGCATAAATTCATTATAACAATGGCTCAAGATGGTGTACTTAACTCTTTTGAAATAGAAACCCACCTGGTGACTTAATAAACATCTGAAAATTCTACCCAGTACCTGATTAATCTCTTCTTCCTTAAGCTGTCTATATGGTATCGTAATGATTTCAAGTTAACTGTTTTTACTACATTTTTCCCGTTATTTTCAGACTTGCTTTAGGTCCTCTGTTACTTATTTTCTAAGGTTTTTGGCAATGTTTGTTATAAAGCAAAGCAGGTATATCTGTGAGGTCTCCTTAAATTGATAGTTTTATCTAGTGACCTGGGTTTTTGGTCTGCTATGTTTTATACATCTCAGCCCAGTTTATAGGATTATTTCTTTAAAAGCTTTTGGACTCATACTCATAGCTTTGTGTAAATTCCTTTATCTTAACACAATTGAGATATGTGGTCATAGCAACACTACTATGTAAGGAATGTGTGCCCTGTGAGTATATTTTCACTTATATGAATAGTTATTATCTTTACTTGCTTGTTCATTCATTCAGCAAGCATTTGCTGAGCCCTTACTACTGTGCTAGAATTATTAGGGTCTCAGAAAAATAAGATGCTGCCTGTCTGTTATAACATACATTGGCAAAAATTAATGCAAAGTAGAATGTGCTATTCTGAACATCTGGATATTCAGAAAATGGAGGGGTCACATTTTGACTTCAGGTAGCTCTAAGCACAGGGCAAGGGTGCATATGCAATATGCAGAGAAAGCTAAGGAGGTGACATTTGTGTTGAATCTGGAAGTATTAGTAGAAGTCTAACAGGTAGAAAATGTCTTTAGAAAGTTTTCTCTTCTTCGCCATCTGAGGGCCAATCTTAGTGGCTATACCCTCATTTCAGTTTTATTAAAACTCCTTACTTACCATTTTCCCCTCCACCCATTTTGTAGCATCATATTTTGTTGTCAAAGTACTGAATTACCATGGTTTGCAGTAGTTTCTTAGAAATGCTTAGTAAATACACCTGGGGGTCTTTTTCCCCATAAGGTTATTGGAGATATTTTTTCTTATTAAGAATAGTTGCATGGCTTTTATTTAGGACTGTTTTTACTCTTGATGCAGAAAAATCTGAATGTTCGGGATATGTGCACATGTAGATTGAATCTCTAAACATCATAATGTTTCTCTTCTAGATTATGTTCCTATTGGCCCTCGATTTTCTAATCTGGTATTACAGGCTCTTCTTGTGTTACTGAAAAAGGCACCTCCTCAGGTAAATAATAATTAGAAGAAAAAGAAATATTTTTACAAAGAGTTTTTCAGTAAATTGCATGTATTGGTACACTTTCTGTAAGCAGGTTATCATAAACATATAAAATTCTGTTGTTGAAGGGATTTTGAAAGGTCATTTGATCTGGCCTCCTGTTTAAGGTGAATTATTTTCTTAACAGAATTTCTTGAGTTCTTTTCTGAAGATACCAAAATCTCAGTTTCGATTAGTATTGATTTGGTTGTTTAATAATTTCTCCACCATGTTACACATCCCTGTCCTCCTCCACCTCCTCAGGGAGATTATGATATTAATGTAGAAAGGATTAAATATTTGTTCCCATTTATTTCATTTATCATTTCATAGGTTTTCCTAAAAATTTGTATTTGGAGAAATTGAAGTTTATTTCTTTTAGGCAGGTTTAAAAATTTTTTTCATAGATGATCTTAAGTTATTTCTCTTGTGTCACATAGTGGTTTTGAGGAGTGAATTTATAGACAAGATCTTGGTTCATGTGGTTGCATTTTTACTGATGTGGCTATTAGAGTCTGGTGATTTTGATAGCTTAACAAATTTAGAACCATCTTATGAAGGTTGGTTAAATATGTTAATTATGTAGAGGCTGCCAGAACATGTTTGGCTATGTCACAAGACCGAATTCTCTTGATTGATTCTGCGTGTTGTAACCTCGAAGAAATGCCAATCAAAGGCAGATACAAAGGAGTTAAGCACTAACTTGAAAAACGCCTTAATGTTTGTATGGGAATTTCATATTTGAAGTTAGAGATAGTAACTAATCTGCATGGGAAATACTTAATGTTAAGCTGGTGAATCTAACTTTTAATTTAACAGTTAAAATTATGTGTATATTTTACACTTAAAAGTAAAGGACTTTTCTTGATTTTCTAAGGTTTTGGGGTTTTTTCTAACTTCTAGAGTAATAAAATGAAACATAACCTACCATAGCCTTGAAAATTTGCTACAAATATGCACTGTGGAAGGATTTTAAAATTGTCTTTCCATAGGCCATTATTCCCAGTAATTGGAGTTTTAACTTATAAAAAGGCTGAAGTTAGAGAAGTGAGTATATTTGTCCCTTCTCTGGTTTCTTCAATATTTTTATAAATATGTAAACAAATATATCTACAGGTGCTGAAACAAAAAGAATTTCTCCCCAGTATCTATATATATCTCACGCATACACAAAAATCTTTTTTTAGGAAATCAGCATATTTAAAATTATTAGAATGGGACCAGGCGTGGTGGCTCACACCTGTAATTCTAGCACTCTGGGAGGCTGAGGCAGGAGGGTTGCTTGAGGTCAGGAGTTGGAGACAAGCCTGAGCAAGAACCTGTCTCTACTAAAAACAAAAAATTAGCCAGGTGTGGTGGTGCACGCCTATAGTTCCAGCTACTTGGGAGGTTGAGGCAGGCGGATCGCTTGAGCCAAGAGTTTCAGGTTGCTGTGAGCTAGGCTGACACCCCTACAGCACTCTAGCTGGGGCAACAGAGCGAGACCCTATCTCAAAAAAAAAAAAAAAAAATTGGGCCGGGTACAGTGCCTCATGCCTGTAATCCTAGCACTCTGGGAGGCTGAGGCGGGAGGATCGCTCAAGGTCAGGAGTTCACAACCAGCCTGAGCAAGAGCGAGACCCCGTCTTTACTAAAAATACAAAGAAATTAATTGGACAACTAAAAATATATAGAAAAAATTAGCCAGGCGTGGTGGTGCATGCCTGTAGTCCCAGCTACTTGGGGAGGCTGAGGCAGAAGGATCGCTTGAGCCCGGGAGTTTGAGGTTGCTGTGAGCTAGGCTGACACCATGGCACTCACTGTAGCCCAGGCAACAGGGCAAGACTCTGTCTCAAAAAAAAAAAAAAAAAATTAGAATGGGAGACTTTTTCTAGGCATTTAAACTTATATAATATTCAGCTTTTTAGCCAAAAAGAATTTATGTTAAAAGTCACTTGGGAGAAGGAAGAATAACTTTTCAATGCTATTTTAAACTTTTTTACGTTGTTAAATACTGTATGCATTGATTTAAACAGAGATAACATCCCCTAAGAGTTATTTGTAATCCAACATAGATACCAATAGAAATAAACAGAAAATATTAACAAATGACCTGCAACATTTTGATAAAGGATTTAAGAATAATCATTTCTATTTTATAAAAATGATTTTAAGGTTTTTGAGGAAAGAAACATCTTATGCTTTTAAATCTCATAGCGCCTGGCTTAGAGGTTTATACATACCTGCTTCACAAATAGCTTAGTCAACAATTTTTAAGTGTCTTCTCATTTTAGTGGACTTCAGTGTTTTAGAATTATTAAAGTTTATATTTAGACAGGGTATGATTAGAGCAAAAACATTAAAAAATAGGTAAAGTTCAAATGGCCATAAGTACAGGAAAAGATATTCAACATCATTAATTGCCAGAGAATTGCAAATCAAAACCAGTACAGTGAGACACCATTTCACACCCACTGGGATGGCTATAATCAACAAAGTTAAATAATAACAAGTGTTGGTGAGGATGTGGAGAAATTGGAATCCATGTGTAGTGTTTGTGAGCATGTAAAATTGTGTGCAGCCTTTGGAAAACAGTCTAGCACGTTCCTCAAAAGATTAAACATTGAGTTACCATGAGACCTAGCAATTCCACTCCTAGGTATACACCCAAAGGAAATGAAAACACGTCCACATAAAAGCTTGTACATGAATGTTCATAGCAGCGTTATTCGTAATAACCAAAAAGTAGAAACAATGCAAATGTTCATCATATAAAATCTGGTGTATCAATATAATGAAATACTATTCAGCAGTAAAAAAATGCAGCACTGATACATGCACCAGCATGGATAAACCTTGAAAACGTGCTAAATGAAAGACTATAGTATTTCACATATTATATGATTCCATTTATATGACGTGTCCAGAATTGGCAAATCTATAAAGAGAAAAATTAGATCAGTGTTTGCCTAGGCCTGGGAGGGGTAGATGGAAAGAATGGGAGGTGACTACTAATGGGCATGGCATTTCTTTTTTGGGGTGATGAAAATGTTCTAAAATTCATTTTGGTAATAGTTACACAAATCTGTGAATATACTAAAAATGAATGAATTGTACACATTTAATGGTGTACAATTCTTTCGTGGTGCTGTAAAGCAGTTACATTTTTAAAAAATGGTTTCAGAAGCTACTTAAATGATAAAAGGAGAATTATATAGGGAATTAAGGGTGAACATCCAAGGTACATGACCCAGCCTGGGACAAATCTTGGAAACAGGAATTAGATCATTAAAAAGGATATGGGAGGAATTTCTCTAAAGACTGAAGAGGAAGAATATAGAAATATGTAAGAAGTAAGAGATCTGGTTGCCTTAGTGATTGGAAATGGCAGGGAGTCTCTTTTAAGGGACTACCAGCCTATCATTAATCAGAATTTGGTGACTCTGACATGAACTGCTAGATGACCTGCTATATAAGTGAATCAGTGGCAGAAGAAATTAATATTTTAATATTTCTAGTTGGTATATATTTAACAAAATAAAAATACGCTTTGTCTGTACCACCTTGCTTTTTAAAATTAGTTTGCATTCTCTCGAGAAAATAAGGGGAAATTTTCAGATTGGTCTAGTGTCAGGAATAATTGTCATTCTAAAGTGGAAGCATTCACTTCACCAAACCATTAGCATGTAGGTTTTCAGATGTTCTCAATGAAATATTAAAAGCATATGCATCTTAATGTTGTAGAAATGCATAGGGTGGTAGAAAGGATTATTTATTACTGGTAAGAAAACAGAAAAGTCGTAGGCATTTTTCTTTAAAAGGAAGAACTGTGCATGTATACAATATATAATCATATCAGTCACAGAATCCTGAATTTTGCATTTGTTGTAATTCCAGCTTTCACCCAGAAAAATTGTGTGTGCATGTGTGCACATGTTCAAATAAAAGAATCCCTTCGAGGCACAATGTTGTTATGTATCTAGATATTCTCTTTTCTACTTCCACCCCTCCCCCACCACCCCCTCCCTTCCTGTAAATTGGCTTATTAAAACTGGTTCACAAGCCCTCCTTTTTCCCTTTGTGATTGCCTTGGTCTTGGATTTTCAGTGTAGAACTAAAAATTCAAGTCAGATTTCAGTTACTAGGATAATTTTCTTTGAATTTTAAATTTTTCTAAGTAAATGCATAGATTTTTAATGAACCTGGTATTCAGTGGATTTGCTTTAAATTTAGCTAGAGAGTTGATTTCATGATTGATTTATTAGCCCTTTGCAAGTATAAAAAGTGGTATCTGTAGTGCACGAAGACTGAAAAACATCATCACATTTTGTTTAGCATCTTTTTAAAACCAATTAAAAGCTTTTCTAAAATGTATTGAACAGGAGAAAATAAAACATGTTCCCTAGGTCTTTATTTCAATCAAGTTTCCCTGTGTTCTGCAGGAGAAGAGATCGAGGGGGGATAGAAAAATTGAAAAGGGCTGTCCCAGCAGGGAGCCAAGCCGGAGAAAAGGGCTTCTCTGAGAACTCAGCAGCAGCAGCTAAGAAAGCTCCCAGCCTGCTTCATCTACATGCAGAGTCACACAAGGCATGGGGGTGCTCACCGTCACACAGAGGTTTCACATGTGCTTCCCTGCTGATTCCTGTGAAAAGCTAACAATTGGCTTGGAGGGTAAAAGACCACTCAGTTCACCCTCCCTGAGCTGGACGTACAATTTGTCCAGTGTTAGGAAATGTCCAGCTTAGCAGTGAGAGGCTTGAAGACACCCCTCCTTCCAGTGAGATTCCTAAAGCCGTCTCTTTTACTTGATGACACTGGGGCTCTTTTCAAGTTTTGCGGATTTATGGAAGTTGAGGAGGGGAATGTGCTTTTTTAAGATCAGGAGGACGAAAGCCTTCATCTTAATGTCAAGGAGCAAGCAGCAGTAAGTGGTAAGGCCAGGTAACTGCCTGCAGCCTACAGCACCAGTGCTTGATTATTTTCCTCAGAGGTCTCTTCTGCTACCTTCTTTTTCTTCTTCTTCTTCCTTTTTGGGAGACAAAATGAAATGTCTGAAAGGGAACTCCTAGGCTGCAAAATGACATGACTTCCCAGTTTCCTCAACAAGTGTGAGAGTAGTTAGCTCATTTACTTGACTGTTCAATACTGAGTTTACTTCACACTTTTGGGAAGTAAATTGGAAGACCTCATCTGAATGTAATGGAATAGCCTTACAATTTATAGAGAATCAATACTTTTTCAGTTCAGTGCTTCCCAACATTTTTAGATCATTGCACACAGAAAATGATAACATCTGATGATACATTTGGGTGGGTGGATGAGGCAACTCACAACTGGCCAGGGGCCCAGCCACCCAGGTACCTACCACCTCACCTTCCCAACTGCTAGGAGGAGTTGATATCTCAGTCCACATTTAATTCATTTGCAGCTTACCAATTGGAATACTCTTTGGAACTTTAAACTTTTACGAAAGAAGAATATCACTCCGGTATTACTGAAGTAGAACTCAGACCTAACAGTTGTTAGGGTTTTAGCTAAGTATTACAAAGTTGTTGAAAAAAATAACTTCCTCACTGCTCCAGCACCTAGGAATATTACCTAATAAGGTGTGAACCAATAAGAAACTGTTAGTATACTCAGGATGGGAATTCAGGCAGACATACTTGTTTCTCTGTGGGTTTTGTTTTAACATCACCAGTCTCTAAACAAAATTGCTTTTTATGTAATCCTTATACAACATTTTAGTATAGCTTACTTCAGATAGATTATTAGGAAGTCTTGGTAATATTAAGCAACTCTTCAGACTTTAGGTTGCTTAGTGAAATAAGCAGATAATGGAAGAGACTCCAAATGATGCAGGCCTAAACATGAGTATCTCTACATCTGTCTGTTCAAAATTAACTCTGGCTAATGACTACAATATGACTCAATAAGATATATAACCACTTTAGGAAAGGGGTTTAGTCATTTTGCCAGACACATTCATTGTAATCACTGATGTGGTGACTTTTGCATTGTACTTCATTTCTTTATTTAAAACATGATTGACAATTTAGTGGCCCAATTTTCCTATTTATTAAGTCAGTGACATACATGGCTACTATATTTTATAAAATTCTCTTTAGGTATACTTTGCTTAGTATAGTAGATTTTCTTGGAGAGTCCTATGTGAATTGAATATATGTATTTATATGTATAATATATATGTAGATTAATTTCAAATGCATCAAAAAACAAACTTGATGAATCATTTTATAAAATATTACTACAGCTATCTGCTGAATAAAACCAGTTTTGTTTTGTTTTTGAGACAGAGTCTTACTCTGTTGCCCGGGCTAGAGTGCCGTAGCATCAGCCTAGCTCACAGCAACCTCAAACTCCCAGGCTCAAGCGATCCTCCTGCCTCAGCCTCCCGAGTAGCTGGGGCTACAAGCATGTGCCACCATGCCCGGCTAATTTTTTTTTCTATATATTTTTAGTTGTCCAATTAATTTCTTTCTATTTTTAGCAGAGACGGGGGTCTCCTTCTTGCTTAGGCTGGTTTTGAACTCCTGACCTTGGGCGATCCTCTCCCGCCTCAGCCTCCCAGAGTGCTAGGATAACAGGCATGAGCCACCACACCCGGCCTAAAACCAGATTTTTTAAATTTGGTTTTTTTTGTTTGTTTTAGTTTTTGGTAGGACACATCTATAATGGGTAGTAATGAATACCAAAATGAATTATAAGAGATATATATATATATATATACACACATTTGCCATTTTCAGATAACTCAAAAATAAATATCTAAATTTTAATCATCAGAGAAATGCTAGTAATGCTGAGACAAAATATTGCCAGAATGTCTTCTTCTAGCTCCTTTGCCTTAAATAAATTACTGTGGCATGACATCAGCTTTAGAAAGGTGTTAATTATAGCATCATAGTGTTCCATGGTGCCTTGGGTCTACTTACGACTATCATCTCTGCAGAACTTGTTCTTTGTATTGGACTTGAAGTCATAAAACCTGAGTTTAAGTCTTCGCTCAGATAATCCTCTAGCGTAGCCTTGAACAAGTCCCTTCATTTCTTGGTGACTTATTTCTTCATCTGTGAAATGATGGTAATTCCTCCTGCATTACCTACCCCATTGAGGGTCAACTAAGAGAGTGTATAGTGAAGCCCTTTGTAAACCTGTGGACTACACAGATAAAAGGTATTAAAGAAAAGAGATGCCTTTAGACAGTCCACAGAACCTTTTGCTTGTACGATAAGAAAACTGAAGAATGTTACTGCTATATATAGCAAGTTTCCATAGAAAGTGAGTTCAGAGTTCTCACTTGGAATGCTTGGGCACAACTTCTCTCATTTGCAATACTGGGAAAAGATACTTGCTTCCCCATCTCTCACTCACTGAAATTTAAAAGCTTCCTAAGTCTTAAGACAGATACTATGGTCTGGGGATTGGGAATCCCTGTTATAAAAGGAAATAGGAAGTAGAGACAGAAATTTCAGGGCTCAGTGGGGTAAGGAGTAGAGGGAGGATCAGGGCTTCTGGCCACTGTGAAATCTCTGAGGACACTACCAGGTCGTACTTGTCCTCATCTCCAGGGTTTGGTGCACCTACTTTCTTTCCCTGCAGCCACTGTTCCTTGTGAACAAAATTCCCCTTTAGAGATTTCCTAGGGGTTTATGCTACATGGCGTAACAGCTATTGGGTAAGAGCCAAAAGGGGGATCTTACAAAGGATCCAGAACAATCCATCAATTTTCCTGATATTTGTTGAAATGTAGATGGAACCAGGCCTGTATATTTTTAAGTCACAACCTGATCTGAAACCTGTGATCTTGACAGCCCTACTTGCCCCTCATGCTAGGGGGTGGGAAAGAGTGCTTTTCACAAGGAAGGCTCCAGACTGCCATTTACCTGGTTTCACTGTTTTTTTTTTTTTTTCAGCCTTTTACATCGAACTAACATTGGCAGTGTAAATAAGAGCACAGGAGTTAAAATCAGAAGGCTTGGATTTGAATTCAGTCATTTAACTTCTAAGCCTCAATTTTCTCATTTGTAAAGTGGGAACATTTTTATAAATTGTTTATTTAAGTTGTAAGGATTAAATAAGATGAACATTTAGTATGGGTTTTGTACCTGCAAAGCACAACTCAATTATTAATTATTCATTTCAAAGAAAACCGACTC
This sequence comes from Lepilemur ruficaudatus, assembly GCA_963574885.1. NCBI lineage: Eukaryota > Metazoa > Chordata > Mammalia > Primates > Lepilemuridae > Lepilemur > Lepilemur ruficaudatus. The sequence goes on from CAUYRT010049132.1 coordinate 14,583, forward strand.
CGTCTTTCCTCACACAAAAATTAAGTAAAAGCAACAGAATAAGCAACTCATATCAAAGGAGCTGGAATCCAGCTGACTACTGCTGAAGAAACCAACCCTGGAAGTGTCGCAGAGAGCACAGCAGCTTCCTTTTCCTCTAGCAGCCAGCCATCTTACTCCTACCCTGCCAGCCCTGGAGGAAGGGGAAGATGGGGCCGTTTCCAGAGTAAGAGGCGTCATATGGGAAGGGAGGAGAGAGAAATACCAAGAGACAGTGGTGAGACGAAAAGCCCTGTGGCCACTCAGTTAGTGACCGACCCTTCCTCTATGTGAACGGGCCCATGTCAGAAACTGCTACCTAACTATCAGATCACTCTCACGTAAATTCTCAGTTACTCTCATAGCATAGTGTGATTTCAGTATAAAGAAAAAAGGACTGGAGGAGATACGCCAACATTGTTGATTGTCATTCTCTTTACACCAGTGGGCCTCCAAACTTTCTGAACACATGCCCCACCAGTAAAAAAATTTGAGTTCATTCCCACAGTATTTTCATACATGTATTATTCTATGAGATGATCATTTTAAAAGTAATAGAAAGTTCTATTTCTTCATCTTAAAAACAACTGCTCTATTTTATTGTTTATTTATTTGTTTATTTTTTTAAGAGACAGATTCTCATTCTGTCACCCAGGCTGGAGTGCAATGGCGTGATCATAGCTCACTATTGCCATGAACTCCTAGGCTCAAGCCATCCTCCTGCCTCGGCCTCCCAAGTAGCTAGGACTATAGGCACACACCACCACACCCAGCCAATTTTTATTTCTTATAGAGATAGGGTCTCACGTGTTGCCCAGGCTGATCTCAAAGTGACCCTCCCTCCTTGGCCTCCCAAAGCGCTGGGATTATAGGTGTGAGCCGCTGTGCCCAACCTGCTCTATGTTAGATGATAGGATTATAGGTTATGTTTTTCTGCTTTATTGTTTCCTGTATTTTACAAATTTTCTACAATAAGCGTATATTGCTTTGGTAGAAAAAATGAAAACTTAATGTATATACAATTATTTTCATTTTTGACTTAGCAGCATATCAAAATGCTTTAATTCCGTTACTTTGGGACTAATTTGCTGTTTGACCACCAGAGTTAAATGAGCCCACCTTTGTATCTAAGCTTGTCTATATATGATACATTTTTTTAACCTTGTTTTTTCTTTTAGGACTGATTTAATTTAATGTCTATAGGCACCCTGTGGTCCTGAAAGTAAACATGTGAAAGTGCTCCTGACTCTCACAGTTGCCCTGGGAAACCCACCTGGCGTTTAGCTTGGTGCAGTACTTCCAGTCTAAACTGATGGTTGAATGCCAGGGTGACTAACACTGACCAAGACAGATGGTGACAATTGTCTTATGTTTCATGGAAGGGAGATAGGAATTTTCTTTTCCACCCACAAATATTTCTTTTGGCTGGGCACAGTGCCTCACACCTGTAATCCCAGCACTTTGGGAGGCTGAGGTGGAAGGGTCACTTGAGTCTGGTAGTTTGAGACCAGCCTGGGCAACATAGCCAGACCCCATCTCTACAAAAAATTTTGAAATTAACCAGTTGTGGTGCCACATGCCTGTAGTCCCAGCTACTTGGGAGGCTAGGACAGAAGGATCACTTGAGCCCAGGCGTTGGTTGTAGTGATCTATAATTACACCACTGAACTCCAGCTTGGGTGACAGAGCAAGATTCTGTTTTGAAGAAAAAAAAAATTGTTTTGATGTGCCAGTTTGAAATAATACTTTAAGGAACATCTGCCTTTATTAGGGTATACATTTAATGCACATTTATTCCACATATAGAAATACAAAGATGAATAAAACATTGTACTTGCCCTCAAAGGACACATAATCCAGAACCACCTGTTCAGTTGTACAATTTGTACATAAGGTGTCCACAGGTCAAGTGGCAAGTGGAGATTAACATCCAGCCCACATCCTGCCCACCAAGCAATCCATCCTGGTTTGTTACTGAATCTGCCTAGAGTAGGGTTACCAGATTTAGCAGATAAGAATATAGTATGCCCAGTTAAATTTGAATTTTAGGAAGACATCAAATGATTTTTAGTACCAGTATATCCCATTTAGGAGGCATACTTATACTCAGGGCTTTATCTGGCAATCCTAGCCCTGAAGAAGAGATAAAGAGGTGCCTTTTTGCTCAACCAGATGACTGCTTTTTTCTAATTCATACACCTAAGGGGGTTGTTTTTTTTTTTCCTTCATGCAGAATCTAGCTGGTGTCCTTGTCACAATCCAGTGTAGGAAAAAGATGTGAAAACATGATGCATGTAGTTAGGTTTTGTATGTTACGCAGTTCAGTGGAACACAAAGGAAAATGTGGTCCATTTTATGTGGGAAAATCTGCGAATGTTTCGCAAATAGCAGTTCTTGACCTGGTCTTCAAAGATGAGTAAAAGGAAAATTGAATGAGGGCCATTATGCCATGCTAGGGAACTCCAGCTCTGCAGCAATGGGGAGAGACAGTGAATGATTTGCCTAGGCCAGAATTAGCAAATTTTTATTATTTACATACAGAATGATACTTGGGAATTTGAGGATATGTTTTGTTTACCATTTTCTTCTTTTTTTTTTTTCTTTTTTATTTTATTCAGTAGACACCGTGCCTGAGGAATGTTGACAATTTTCTTAGGCTTCATATGGCATATTTGGTTTCACTGGAGGGGAAGAACAGGAATTCATAAGAAATCAGAGGCCTCATTTTTTCCAAATAACTGAAGCTTAACCTCTTCAAATGTCAATTATTGTTATACTTTAGCCTTTTTTAAGAGAAAAAAAAATTTCCACATCCTTGGTGTCTGAATAAAGTATAATAAACACTTTGTTAATGAATGTTAATGAGTAAGGATCGTCATTGCAAACCATAGTTGCATAGGTCAGTGGTACCACGAGTGGGACTCAGCACAGACTGCTGGAATGTATAGAGCTCTGCTGTGGTAGTCCTTAGACCCAATGTGCCCTGTTTGTTGAATTTTTTTGCACCTTTTCTTTTTTTAATGGTTTTACTATCAGCTGTTACTTGCAAAATCCAAGTGAGTTCTATCAGTCTGCCTGCCTTTGACAATTCCTTCTTCTATGTAATTTGCTGCTTTCATCTGCTATGAACTAAAAAAGGCAACCACCAGGATTCATGAGTTGTTCATTTGGGAAGAGTAACTAGGCTATGATGAGAGCTGGAGGAGCTTTCCTGAGAGCAAGGTCACATTATGACTTTTGTGGGTCCCTTCTTCCATAAAAAAAAAAATTTTTAAGTACATTTTACACCTGTTGGTATCAAGATGAACTTATTACTATAATATATTAAAACATTTCTTTTACCTAAAAGTTGTTCTTTCCCTGATTTTAAAAGAATTAGAATATTTTTGTAGGCCCTCAATGTTTTATGGGCCCTGGGCACTGTGCCTAAGGGGTCAATCACCCCTACTTATGAGGAAAGTTACTTGAACCTCACATTATTTTGTTCATTCAGTCCTATGAATTAAAGGATTTTTGCTTAATTTCTTGGTTCTTGGCTGTGTTCTGGATAGTTGAAATTGTGTAGCACATTGGCCTCCAGATAAGTGAGGTATCATTACTGGACATAGTAAATCCGTGTTCTGAAAGGTTGGGGCCTAAATGAGTACAGTGAGTTGTGCAGGGTTAAACGAGGACAGGCTGGAGAGAAGGCAAGTTTTGAAACATTGTGAACATAAGAGATAATTGTAAACTGGCAGAAAACTCTGGAAAGCATTTTAATACAGAGAAGTATAAAAATCACAGAGGTAGAAATTAAATTAGAAAGAACAATATTGACTTGATTGGAATACAGGGGTCAGTGTAGGGCAAATCAAGCTAAACGTTGAAACAGAGAAAATTGTGGATGTGAGGTCGGGGAGTTTGCATTTGCTAATTAATCCGTGGTCATCTTATTTAAGTTTCTAATGAGAGACAGCATCTATAAGACCTTTCCTTTTGGCATTAAGAATACTGTGGCATGGTCAGTACAATTTTATTTTCTCTATTTAACTTTTTCTCCTAAGAGCTCCGAGGTCATTATTTCTAGGTAATATATCTCCGTAACTCGTAATTAAGATATGAGCCATTGCTGATATGAGTTTTTAAATTACACAAGTAAAAACAATAGACAGCAGGCCGGGCGCGGTGGCTCACGCCTGTAATCCTAGCACTCTGGGAGGCCGAGGCGGGTGGATAGCTCAAGGTCAGGAGTTCAAGACCAGCCTGAGCAAGAGCAAGACCCCGTCTCTACTATAAATAGAAAGAAATTAATT
>CAUYRT010049133.1:0-10707 GCA_963574885.1 Lepilemur ruficaudatus
CCTGGAAAGCAAAATCAGCATGACTTTGCACTTGTGTCTCTGAGGCATTAAAGGTCAATGTCACAGCAGACTCTCCTCTGGCGCTGCCTTCAAGCCAAGAGCTTAATATTCAATGAGAAATCTGCATTGATGAAATTTTCATTAAAGACACATTCTGCCTCTTGCTCCCCTGTTATTCGTGGCTTTGAGTATCAGGCTAATTGGGGCTTGATTGCCCCGATGATCTGAAGACTGGAGCTTTATTAAACATTTAGATGAGCAATGATGTGTCGGCGCCTCCTTCTCGTCCCTCAGCCTGAGCACAAGGGGCTCCGCTAATGACTGCGACGGATTCGGGGCAGACGCGACAATTAGAGAATTATCTATAGTTTGAGGGAGATTCGACCCCTCTGCCTTCCAGGAAAATTAGCTGCTTGGCTTACAAGGCGCACGATTTAATTGATAAAATGCATCAAAGGAAAGTTGTAGCCCTAGACCCGGTTTTACAACTGACAAGCTGTAGGTATGCCCGAGCAGGTCCCCTCCACTTTCTGTAGCTCAGATGTGCCCCATGTGTAGGGCAAGGAGGGTTGGGCCAGGGTGGATGCTTAAACTTGGTGGCCTGTGGGCTGGAATCAGCTTACAGAGAGACTGTGTCCTGCGAACTGCTTTGCTCACTTGTTTGGAGAACACCTTCCTAGCACTCATGATTTGGGGTTCTACATGTTTCATGTATGTTAACTTGTCTAATTCTCCCAGCTATGCTATGAAATAGGCACTCTTATCATTCCTACTTTATAGATGGGAAAAGTCTGACCAAGAGAGGTTAGATAACTTACTATGCATCACCTGCTAGGCAGGAGCAAAGCAGGATTTCATCCAAGGTCATAAGACTTTAAACTCTATGTGATATCATCTGTGCTATAATTTCTCAAATTTCTTAACTTTGAATTTTTTTTCCAAGCACAATGTTTCAAAAGCAATTAGGGACCACACTTTTAAACATTTGTATTTTTATGTAAAATAGAACTTACATATTAAAAAATTGCAAGCTCTGCATAGGTGCTCTGTAAGGGTTTGTCTGTCGTTGGAATATTGCCGTTTTATGTTTCCAGGAGGCCCAATTAACTAATGTGATTTATCACTTATCTGTTACAAGAGATGGAGATGGCAGCTTTCAGAAAAATAATCACGTCTTCCATAAAGACCAACAGAACAACTAGCTATATACCTGGGAAGAGGTGTATTTGAAAGCATCGGAGAGGGACTCAGGCTACCAGGGCTTGAGGGACCAAGATCTCTGAGATAAGGGAAATATTTCATACTCTGAAATAAGCCTTACATTCTCCATTTCTTTACCCTTTCAAAAACTTGCCAATTTGTAAGTGGAGAGGGGCAAGAGTCACAGGAACTGAGAGCTTTTCAGTAAGATCATAAATCACAAAATTTGATGTTTGGGGCCACCATGAAAGCCAGGATGTGAGACTCCGGGACCTTAGAGAAAACAGAACCTCTAGGATGGAGTCTAATTTTCTGCAGTACTTTCCTCTGGAGGCATTTACTCTTTGCAAAGCTTCACAGAGTGGTGGGCTCTGAAGCCAGGCACAAAGTGTGCAGCTGAGACGCTAAGAAACGAAGCTGCGTTTCCCCCGGGCTCAGGATGCCATGACAGCAAAACTATTTAACAGTTCAGCGGTTGATCCTAAACAGCTGGAGCCATGGAAGTAAACAATGGTTCCTGTTGAGTCCCTCACGGTACTTGATCTAGGGAAGGAACAACAAACCAAAATAAACCAGATCTCAGAAAGACGAAAAATTAGCTTTGAATTATTACAGTCACGATAATTTGTCCTCACGACAGTGGCTGTTGGAAAAAATGTATATACCTATATATAAATATCTTCCCTGGACAGAGGTAACATCATCTAGAGACACAATATTTTAAATAAATGCCAAGCACTTATAAAAATACTGAGGCATATCAGAAGGAAGACCAAATAACCAAAACCATGCGGAAAAAACTGTCAATAAGAAAAAAACTCACTGATGATTAGTTAATGAGGCAGAGATAAACTTTAAAATATCTATTAATAACATGTTTAATAAAAAAAGATGACAAGGTGGAGAATTTTATTAGAGAAATGGGCTATCTAAAAAAATTTTACATGAATAGTCGCTAACTGAAAAATGCAGTAACTAATTGAAAATACAATAGATTGGTCTGACAGCAGATGAGACAAAGCAGAAGACAGGTTTGTTGGAAATGTCCTCACTGAAGCATCGAGACCAGAAAGAATGGCCTATGCCTAAAAGAGCATTAGACCACAGGGAGGGTGACAGAAAGGTCTAATGTATGTGTAACTTAAATCCTAAAAAGAGAGGGAATCAGGAGGAAGTGCTATACGAAGATTCACAACCGAGGATTCTCCAAAGTTGATGAGCGACATTAAGTCACACAATCACAGGATCAAGAAGCCCCAGCGAGATGAAGAGAAAGAAATGTATACCTACTCACATTGCAGTAAGATTGCTGAGAACTAAAGACATTACCTTTAGAGGAGAAACAATAAGAAAGCTGCTAACTTGGCAACAGAAAGAATTGAACCGGAAGAGAATGAAAGGACACCCTTAAATGCTGAAAGAAAACAACTGTCAATCTCAAATTCCATTCTATTAAAAAATCCTCTGAAAGTTAATGAGAAATAAATGGTTTCATAAAAGCAAAAACAGATAATTCATTGTCAGTAGATCTGCATTAAAATAAATGCTAAACGGAGTTCTTCAGGCAGAAGGAAAAATGATTTTAAATGGATTTTTAAAGGGAGAATGAAGAGCAATCAAAAGGGTAAATGCATTGGGAAAGTTAAATTCACAAGTGCACAGCAAAGTGATAGTCATTAGCTGTGGAGCTCACTGTGTACATGTGTGCGTGCGTGTGCGTGTGTGCGCACACACGTATGTATATGCAGAGAGAGAGAGAGAATTAAATTACTTGATAAGAATAATACGACAGCCAGAAAGAGGTTAAATAATTTTAAAGAGTTCTGAAGCTCTTCCGTTGTCCAAGTGGTAAAGTTGTAGTTTAGATAGACATTAATAAATCAGAGATATATGTTGTCATCTGGAGGATTTACACTAACGAATAATAGAAGTAAACTGACAAGCTACTAGAAGATTACAAAACAGGATACTTTAAAAAAAAAACACTTGATTAATACAAAATAAAATAAGAAAGAAAAAGTGATACAAATAGAAAAAAATAGTAAAAAGTTAAGCTTAAATCATAAAACTAATTACACTAAACGTCAACAGATTAAATTCCAAAGGAGAAGGGCCAGTATTACTTTTTATCTGTAGAGAAACACAGGTCTATTTCTTACAAACAGGCACTTTACAGGTTACGGACCAACTGATTACAGCATGCATTCCATCCTTACAAACAGGCTCCAAAGGCCTCCCATGAGGATAATTTATAATTGAATAATTAAATTCATAATTCTGGAGCTAGTTTCTTCCATGCATGTAAACAAACCCGCATGGCGTAAGCAGTTCCGTGGTGCAGCATCTTTATTACACCGCGGCTAGTCTCACAGCTAGACAGAGAAGCAGCCGATAGAAACACAAGAACACAAAGAATCAGAAGATAAAGAGCCAAGAAAGTTTGCGATGACAGCACGAGCTGAAGCCGTTCGTCTCACCGAAGCAGGATTTGCTGAGCTTGAGGAGCACGATCGTAACGTTGAGCAGTTTACAAAGGTTTACCGTGTGGTCGGTGAGAACATCAGTTACCACAAGGCCATTTATGATGAAAAAACAAAAGAGGCTGTGCAAACTGCCCTAGGTTCCTTTTTCAAGAAACCGACTTCCCTGGTCAGCCCCCTCGTCCAGCAAGAGTCCAATCCTGACTCTCCAGCGCCATCTCCATCACCACGTTGCGATCAATGTCAGCCTAGCCTCTTGCCTCCAAAATGCCCCTTTCAGTGAGCAAGACGTGGATGCTGCATTAGGCGAGTGTTAGCCTTTAATATTCCTTTTTGACATTTCTCCTATCTCCTATCTAAACTTTCTGTATGAGTTTGTTTTTCATGTTCTGTTTGTTTGAATTAAAAGAAAGAGCACCATAGTTTCTGTAACTTATAATTACAGTATAGGGGCATTATTATTACAGTATTACACTGTATTACTATTACCACATATGAGCCACTATAATATTGTTATTATTATTATTACTGTATACACGCTATCCATCAGGGATCCGAGTTACGTACAAATCCCACCTAAAGACGTTCTCAAGAGGGTAACTCGGGAGCTGCCTGCTCTGCTGCAGAGTGTTTCCAAGGTAGATGTGTATTGATCATCTGGAGACCTAGCAAAGATATTTGTTTCTCTGGGTCCAACTTTAATAGTTTGGGAGAGTGGAATTTGAGAACCTACATTTTTAATAAGCCCCAGACCACTCTTGGAGAAACAGTGACCTCTTACATGGAAACAAGGGGACAGGGACAAGGGATAAATTGTTAACATATTAGTTTAGTTGTGTGGAGCTTAGAGCTTAGCAAGGGGCCGATGCCAGTACACAAGGCAATGCAATGCAAGAAATTGTAAAATAATTACTCAGTGAGGGACCTTTGCCCTCCTGCCAACAGCCCAGATCACAGGAGTCAGAGGTCTTCCCTCATCTTAATTATTCAGAGCCTGGAGTAGACCAGCTAGGCTTAGGAGCCCAAAGCAGGGCAGGATTCATCCACATACTCATGTGTTTATTTATTCATGTAGCTCCAGCAAAGAAAGTTAAAAACAGAGCTGGAGCCCAGCTGGGAGAAGGGGCCCGACGCAGCATGTGGATCTGGAGACTCCATCTCTTCCAACCCCCCGAGGCCTGTCTGTGTACAGGGCCGAGCCCTGCTGGACACAGCGCAGGTAGTGGGGGCTGCACAGAGAGGGCTGTGGTTTCAGAGGCCACAGGGCTGGCTGGTTTCCTGCGCCTGGTCTCCTGGAGGTTCCCTGCCCTCAGCAATAGAAGGTAAAATAGGGTTGTAGCCAGAGGCAGGAGGGGGCTCATGCCATCCTCCAGGTGCTTGGAAGGGCTGGCTATGCTTCTAGAACCACAAAGCTGCTCTGCCAGGGGCCACCTCGGGGGGCAGGTGGCCTGCTCTGCATCAGGCTGCCCCTGTGACATGACCAAGGGTCTGAGTTTCTCCAGGACCACCTGATAGGTTCGGAGGAGCACGGTGGCCCAAGGTCCTAGGTCCAATCTAGGGCAGTGTTGCTGGTGGTGAATCTGGCCATGCTACCTTTGCTTAACTCTACCAAAAGAAAAAGAAGAACAAAAACATGGTAGTATATGGATGACTTTCTCTTTTTGTCTTTATTAAAATTTTTAATTGATAGACATTTTTGAACAGTATAAATTGAGTGCAAAGTACACAGCATTCCCATAAACGCCCTAGATATCCAGGCCCCTGTCGTTTTCCCCTATTATTAACATCTTACACTAGTGTGGAATATTTGTCACAATTGGTGAGTCAATGTTAATACATAATTATTACCTAAGGTTCGCAGTTTACATTAGGGTTCACTCTTGGTGTGGCACATTCTGTGGGTCTGGACAAAAGTATAATGACGTCCCCACCATTGTAGTATCATACAGAAAGTCCTCCGTGCTCCACCTGTTCCTCCCTCCCTTTTCCCTGACCCTTGGCAATCACTCATCTCTTTACTGTCTCCATAGTTTTGTCTTTTCCAGATGCCATAGATTTGGAGTCATACACTATGCAGCCTTTTCAGATTGGATTTGGTCACTTACTAACTATACTATTAACATGTTTTTAAATTTCCTCTATGTCTTTTTGTAGCTTGATAATACTCCATTGTATGGATATACCACAGTCTGTTTATCCATTCTTCTATTGAAGAGCATCTGGGTTGTATCCAAGTTTTGGCAATTATAAATAAAGCTACTATCAACATTCATGGACAGGATTTTGTGGGAACTTAAGCTTTCAACTCATTTGGGTGAATGCCAAGGAGCATGATTGCTGGATCATGTGGTGAGAGCATTTTAGTTTTGTAAGAAACTGCCAAACTGTCTTCCAAAGTCTCTTTGCCTTTTTCAGAATTTTAAAATTAACTTTTAAGTACACTTTCTAGGCTCCCATCGTGCTTAGAAAAATTAACTTTAAAAGACCCAGCACAGAGAGTATCACCATGAATTCATAAAAATCAAGAAGGAAGAGAAAATCCTAAAATCCTCCAGAGAGGAGCTGATGTCAAATTAAGGACCGGGAACGCAACCCTGGGAGGGAGAGAAGGGAGCAGCGCCGTCAGACTGCTGGGGAGGTTACTTCCATCACAGATGTCAGGTCGTCAACATAGTCAGGGTGTAGATTAAAGGCAGGACAGAATAAAGGCATTTCAGACCTGCCAGATCTCTGAGAACCATCTCCTCGGTGCCCTTTCTTGGACGGCTGTGGGAGGAAGGTATGCTCCCTCCAAGCGAGAGATGGATCGAGAATGGGGTCGCTGTGAGGTCCCAGGCACGGGATGTGGGAGGAGGTTCCAGACGAATCTGGAGCACCAGGGAAACGTCCCGGTCGCTGCGATGAAGCAGATCCAGAGAGCAGCCATTCCCTGGAGGGATGTTGCCAGAAAAACCTAAAACCGTCCCCTTCCCGATGTGTGATCATGTTAAGTTGGTTATGGTCAGGGCAGAGAACTTAGGAATGGATCGGTCATAGCTACGGAGAAAACTAAGGAAGTGGGAGAAGGTCAAGGTAATCATTCATTTTAGAGGAAAAAAATGGAACAAAAAATTATAATTGAAAGATGATTAAATGTTACATCACACAGCTCAACTGTGAATGCTTTCTGCCCACGGTAGTGTAAACATGGCATGTTTCTTCCCCACCCCCAGCTTTACTGAGGTATAACTGGCATATACACTTGCTCTATGTTTACGATGTACAATATGATGTTTTGATATATGCGTACACTGTGAAATGCATGCCACAGTCAAGCTGATTAGCATATCCATTACCTCACATGGTTACCATTGTGTGTGTGCGTGTGTGTAGATCTTAAGTGTTCTCACTTAAGTGATCTTAAGATCTTAAGTGAGAACACTCAAGATCTACTCTCTTAGCAAATTTGAAGCATATGATATTTGAACACAATGACAGTCACCATGCTGCTCATTAGGTCTCCAGAGTTTACTCATCTCATAATTGAAAGTTAGTGCCCTTTTGACCAACACGGCCCGGTTTTCTATGGCCCTCTGTATCCCTTAGGTGGTGAGGTCTTGACATGACTCTGTCAGGACGAGGGGCAGAGGGGAAGGTGTGAGAGGCTCTGGTCTAAGAGCTAAATCCTCACTAGTTTTGCTTCATAGCAGTAAGACAGTAGGTGATGAACGAGAAAAATGAACACGTAGCAACATGAACATATTACTTAGAAACATGGAGGTTGACACTCTGCAGCTTTTCATTAGCAGCATTATAATTCCAGAATTCTGTCGGGCTTTGATCAAAATTATAAAGAATCTAAAGAATAAAAAGAATATGTATTTTTGGTGTTGATGTCATCTATAAATAAAAACACACCATGTCGTGTTCATAATTGCTTTCCCCTCAGCGATGTCGTTGAGATTCGCGTTGACACAAAGAGTTTGGACCTCTTGTTTTAGTCACTGTGTCGTCTTCCTTTGTGCTATCACGGGCACGATTGCTTATCCATTTGCCTGGTAATAGACATCTGGGTTGTTCCTGAGTTTCCCTCTATGGACAAGGCTACAGTGAGCATCTTTGTCCCCCTGTCCCCCTGCACACGTGAGTGTGTGTTTCTTTCCCTGAGTTATATTCCTAAGACTATCATTATTGGGTCAGAGGGATTCACAGCTTAGTTTTAACCAATAACGCCAAGTTGCCAAGAAGTTGTCCAAAAACAGCTGCAATAACAACAAATCTCATTAAAAAAGAAAACCTCAATCTGCCTCAAGATAAATTTTATTTTTCCCCCCTTTCTTATTTTTTTTCCAAGAATTTTAGGGTCGGTTGCACCCACCATAGGTCTGCGCAACTTCTCTGTACCTCTATTTATTTCTTCCACAGACACTGAGTGGTCGCTCTATTTTCCAGGCTCTGGCTGTGACAAAAGCTACGTAGAGACAGAGGATTCCCCCGTCTTGGAAACTCCACAGCTGAGAAAAGGTATGTTAAAAGAAATGGTTAAAATATAGGACATGGAAGATCCTGGCCAAAGAACTGACCTCTATGGGATCACGGGTCTGAGCGACCTTGTGGCCTCCGTGTCAGGACATCTCATCTCAGAAATGGCAACTGCATCCTTCCAGTGGCTCTGTGCAGAAGGCTCTGAGCCAGAGTCATCCTTCCTGCCTCTGTCCCTCCCACCCGCAAACTGGCAGCAAGTCCTGCAAACTCTTATCTCTACTCCTACTTCTACCTTCAAACTCCATCCAGGACTGGCCCCCTTCTCTACGTTCCACCGTCACCACGTAGCCCTGCCTGCCACCGTCTCCCATCGCATTCTCGCAGATGCCTCTTCTCGGGTCTCCTTCCTCCTCCCTGGCTGCAGACTGTGTGCTGCACAGCGGCCCCCGGAGGGTCTGCCAACAGGTGAGTCGTCTCCCCATCTCTTCAGCTCGTGGCACTGGAAGCCACTGTTACAAGGATCCATGAGCCTTGGAGGATCTCAGTTTTCTCCCCACCCTTCCCATCTGTCCCGGAGCACCAGGCCACTCAGTGCCAGAGAGACTGTTGACTGGAGCACCACAGGAGCTGGCTACGCAGGCACAGAGAGGCTTGGGCGGAACATTCTTCTCCTGTATAGACCAAGTGAATTGTGGTCACTGTGAACATGGTTATTCTAGAATACTGCGCAAACTGTGACTCCTGCTGACCTGTCTGGTGTTTCGTACTGAGTTATTTACACTGTTTCGAGTGGCAGCTTTGTATACACAGGGCAGGCTACCCCAGCTTCCTGTTTCCCATGTAGGAGGGAAACACATGATGGTGGAGAATCACTCCTCCTGGTCACCCTGCAGGTGAGACTAGGGCAGAACTGATGCCTTTGAAGGCAGCCTCAGAGGAGTCAGGTTGGAGGGAGGGCATGAGGCCCAGAGGGCCTGCGCAGAAACCACCTACAGCCGTGTTCAGCTTGGAGTCAGGAGAACTGCTCTGATGTGCTGGGACTCGTCTAGCAGTGAGCAGAGACTAGGTCCCACCTGTGTAGGAGGGCTGGCTCCTTGGGGACAAAGGGGGACCCCCCAATAGGCTGGTCGTGTTCGGTATTCTCGGCTGGTTCTCCGGCTTCAGTGCAGACACAGGGCAGAGGTGGACAGCCAGGAGAACTTTCCAGCTTCCGTGGCGCATGTCCACTTGCCCAAACTGCTTACAGTCTTTTGTTTTCTTTATTAGGGAATATTTTGTATTAAGTTGAGCCCACTTAGAGCAATACACCTATTTTAAATTTTTTCAGGTTTTAATTTTATTTTTAATCTCATAAGTAATACAAAAAATATATTCTGATTAAAATTGAAAAATTTGGAAGTGTATAGGGTAAAATCACCCTCCTTTCTCACAATTTCATTCCTTACTCAACCCTGTTATTATTTCAGCATGTATTCTAGACTATTTTCTATGCATGTACCCCTACAAATATGGCCATGCAGATATACGTATGTATGAGCTATTCATACGTATAAATACTATTCTTTACCTACTCTTTTTCATGTAATAGATGTCTTGGACATAATTCTCTGCAAGTATACATTGACCTACTTTATTCCTTTAAATGACTGCATAGTCACATACAGTACGGATAGGCCACATTCGATTTAACCATTGTTTTATAGATATCTGGCTATTTTCCATTTACTTATATATTCATTCATTCATTCATTTACTTTCGCTGTTATAAATATTACTGTAGAGAACATCTTTAAATTTTTAACCACAGCTTTTGTTATGCAGAAGGTTTAAAGTTTCATGTAAAGTCAATTGCAAGAGAAACACATCCTTAACTGATTAAGCAAAAGTAGAATGTATTGATTCATATAACTTAAAAACTCAGAGGTAGGACTTCAGGTACTGGCGGATTCAAGGGATTAAACAATGTCATCGGGAGTGTTTATTTCAGCTCTGTTCTGCACGACAGTGTCATTCTTGGGCTCTCTGAGGTAGTAACATGACTTCTAGTAGCCCCAGAACCGGTCCACTTAAAATGACTTGAAGAGCACAATAGAACCTCAGTTTTAAAAAGTGGCTTAGTCCCCTCTTGCCTCCACCCCACCCATGCACATAACAAGAAGCCTGAAGGTAGTCAGCTCAGAGAATGATTCAGGAACTCAAAATGTAAGATTCTGGGTACATTTCATTGCAATTCCATTAGTCACTTTGGGATAGTTTATAAATGGCTGCCCCACATTGTGTTCACACAGCAGCATCCGACAAAGGTAGGAAAGGAAACCTCTCCTCGAGCACACCTTTGTTTTGCCAGACGGCGCAAATCTTCCCCAGACCCCCACCTCCCACCCGCGCACGCCCACAGACGCTCCCGCAGATTCGGCTGCCTGGCCGGGTCACGTGACTGCCCTCCCTGCAAAGGAGGATGGGAAGGAGGTAATGGGGCTCTGGGCCTCTGGATTGGGGGAGAGGGGCGGGAGCTGTTGGGTGGGCATCCAGCATCATCTGCCCCAGGGAGCATCTCTCCCCG
>CAUYRT010049134.1:0-25122 GCA_963574885.1 Lepilemur ruficaudatus
TGAAGAAGGGGAATCGACTGGAAAGGAAAACAAGGGAATATTCTAGGGTGATGAATTTTTGACATAGATATTATTAAAGTCCCCATTTTACAAATGAGGAAACTGGTGATGTTTGCATGGGAATATCTATTTCTCCAATCTCTTTGAATTGTACACATAATATTTGGGCATTTTGTTACACATATGTTTAGCTCAGTTTTAAAGGAAGGGGGCAGGCATCTTAGAGGCATACAGATTGCCTCAGCAGTTTCAGTATGTATTGGGAGTGTATCCTAAGTGTTAAAAGGTGTATACACTAAGAATAAATGAGTTTAACAAGCTTACATTTCTGTCTTCATCTGTTCAGGCTGCTATAACAAAATACCATAAACTAGGTGGCTTATAAACAACAGAAATTTATCTTTGACAGTTTTGGAGGCTGGTAAGTCCAAGATCAAGGCAATGGCAGATTTGGTGTCTGGAGAGGGCCTGTTCCTAATAGATGGCACCTTCTGGCTATGTCCTCACATGATGGAAGGAGCAATGCACCTGTCTGGAGCCTCTTTTATAAGAAGGCTAATCCCATACATGAGGGCTCTGCCCCCATGACCTAATCACCTCCCAAAGGTCCCACCTCCTGATACTATCACCTTGGTGATTAGATTTCAACATATGAATGAGGGGGCACAAACATTAAGATCACAATCATTTCTAATAGCACATTACATGACAAACTACTCAATCAAACCAGGAAACTTGAGAATACCCTTCTCTCATTTCTACACAGACATTTCAAATATCCTTTAACAAATTAGCTCAAATGACAAAATAATGGCCTAAAGATTTTTGGTTTATTTCTTTTCTAGCTAATTGCTTTAGAATATCTCTGACACTTCAACAGCTTTTTTCTTTTCTAGAGCACTTTAAGGCTCCTTGACAGAACACAGGCCTTGTAGAATATATAAATTTAAATGGCTTAGTATCTTCAAAAGTAAAATGGCCAATGAAACTACACTATGTGATATCATAATGGTTGATGCATGTTCTAAATTAGCCCCGACACAGTCTTATGAGACTGGCCTAGAAATATAAATGACATGGGAGATTACAATAGAAATAAAAATCATCTTATGAACTCCAAGGTCATCCTCTGCATTTCAGAATTAAAAATTGAAATACAGAATATGCTTATCAGAAAACTGAAAGTAACGACATCATTTTGCGAACTCAAGTGACCTGCCTTTTCTCTATGCATCTGATATTTTTGTTTCCCAAGACAGATCGCTACTAACCAGTATAGTTTGTGTACATTGGGCAGGGCGTGTGCTTAGCCGCCATCCAGGCACTGAGCTCCCAGGAGGTCACCGCCTGGGGGGCTGCTTCCTGACTGGGCATCACATCAGAAAGCTGCAGTAGCAACTGGAGCACCTGGGTCAGTTGAACAGTTTCTGAGTATACACAGGTGGCTGCCATTTTTCTGAAAGTCTTTCTGCTCTTCTCATGCAGCCACTTCTGTGTTATCCAGTACGCTCCTGTGAAGGAATGGGATAAACTAGGTGTGAGGGTTAATTTTAGGTGACAACTTGACTGGATTAAAGAATACCTAGAGAACTGGTTAAGCATTACTTTTGGGTGTGTTGATAAGGGTGTTTCTAGAAGAGATTGGCATGTGAGTCACTGGACTGAGTGGGGAAGATCTGCCCTAAATGTGGGTGGATACCATCCATTATGCTCAAGGCCTAGATGGAACAGAAAAGGAGAGAAAAGGTTTTCCTCTCTCTCTCTTCTGAAACTGGGACACTCTCCTCCTTCTGCGTTTGGACAGCAGAACTCCAGACTCTTTGGCTTTGGGACTTTGGGACTTACACCAACAGTCCTCTGAGTTCTCAGACCTTTGGTCTCAGACTGAGAGTTACACTACTTGCTTTGTTAGTTCTGAGGCCTTCAGACTTGGACTGAGCCATGCTACAGGTATCTCATGGTCTCCAGCTGGTACACGGCCTATACGGGCCTTTCCAGCCTCCATTGTCATCACGTGAACCAGTTCTCCTAATAAATTTCCTCTTGTCTGTCTGTCTATCTTTCTATCTACCTACCTACCTACCTACCTATCTACTCATCCATCCTATTGGTTCCATCTCTCTGGAGAACCCTGACTAATATACTAGGTAAATTTGGAAAACTTAAAAAATTGTTATTGTCCAATTGATTTAATATACTTTTCACTTCAGCCTTCTATAACAATAAAACATGTCTAATTACATCATCATCCACCAGTTGACAGGCGTCAAAGACTTTACTGCTGAAAAAATAAAATGAAAAGCATGAACTACCTTCACTAGAAACTTAAGCACAAATAAATATAAGAATGAGTTCAATTATTTTATACATATTTTATGCATCTATTAGCAAAACAAGGCACAACTTTTAACCTCGTGGCATGTTTAACAATGTGACTATTACTTTTTTTTTCAGGTGTCAAGAATCTTTTATTTTTTTTAAGTGTACAATTAAATGATTATTAGTAAATTTACCAAGTTGTACAGCTAGTCACATAAATCAGTTTTAGACTTCCTTCCCCCTATTGAGACTCCTAATTCCCATCCCCAACTAAATTTCAAGCATGCCCCTCCCATCCACAATGCTCACCGCATCCCTCAGATGTTACCATGTGAATATTACTTTTGAAATTATGATTTACTTAGTAATTTTCTATCTACATGCATAAAAATATCTCTCCAAATAGAAGATAATATCAATTTGAATATTTAAGAAAAATGTGTAGAAAATAGTTTGTCTTAAATAAAAATTTATAAACATACCATATCTTTAATGCTTAATATTTTTAATGCTGAATATTTTTAATGTTTAATATTTTCAAAGCTTTTCTTCAGTGGTTTTCCCAGTTTACAAAAGCTTAGTTTTATATTTTTTACTAACGTTTGATCTTATTAGGAAAAAATCAAGTGTACCCTAAAAAATATACATAATGTAAGAATATATATATGAATGTATATTTTATATTCATATATTTTTCTTAAAATTCAGAAAGCATTGGTTTAGTACCTAAGAACTATTTTTGCTTTAAACTTTGAATCATCTTTATGGTGCTATATTAAGTATTACTATTAAGGGACCAAAAAATAATTCCAAATAAATACTATCTAAATTTTCTCCATCATGCCCATAAATCATTTTTATAGTCCTTGAATAATTAGTGTATTAATTTATTTTAGAAAGTGTACTTTTAAAAATAAAATGAAAATTTCCTATTTCATATTTTCAGGGGAGAGGAAAATTCCCAATTTCTCCATTGAATGAAAATTTATGTAGAATACTAAACACACACACACACATACACACAAACAAAACCTGTAAATGCAGAGATAAGCATGTTTTTCCCCACTTGCTATCCTTAGGTGGGGGCCCTTTCTCCCGAAATATTTCCATAACATCTTAGGGCTTTTTTACAGAACTATTGGGAGACCACTTTCATAGATAGTTTTTTGGTTTTCACTCATTTCTAGTATCAGCAAATATAAATGGTCCATATCTATTTAAATTAGTTAAGCCATGTAATGAACCTTGAAATATATTTCCTATTTGTATTTAGGTATCAGTAATACAAATGTCATTTTAATCTGATTTGTGTCCAGAGGAAAAAAATAAAATAATGTACTTTTCAGAAATAATTTACAAAACATTTAAAATCTTTAAGGACATTGATTTATTCCTGTGAAACACAGCAAAGAACATGTTCCCACTGGTGGTCTATTTTGGCTATCATGGTGCCTATAACTCCTTATTTGTGAAAAGGGAGGTTTCAGCAGCAGTCTTGTAGTTTTCATTTCTGCCAGCCTCCTGCACATACTCCATGATTGCTCACCGCTCAGATTAAGCCTACTGGTCCAATAGTACAGTCTCAAAGGCAAACAGCTGCCAATGAGGGTGGTCTGTGAGCCAGAAAAATACCTCTCTTTCCAACAAAGGTGATACTGGCCTTTTCTTACTTGCTGTCCTGTGGGTGGCCAACCTAGATTCCTTTGAATGATCTCCCTGAAAGTGATATAATATCTGAATTCCTAAAATTCTGAGAAAAAGAAATTAAACCCAAATTTTCTCAATTATATAAATAAATATATAGCATAGAAATTTTCACTAGCATGTTACTTTTGTAATTACCTTTTTATTGGTTTTCTAGTATAAAAGTTTAGAAAACTTTATACCTTCTAGAGTCTACAAATCTGTTTTTCCTTGCATTTACCGTTTTAGGGAGGCCATGAACACAGGGTTAGGACTGACCTGATAAGTCTCTTTGTAACAACATCCCATCGTCTACCACAGACCTTCTCAGAAGGAGAAAGTTAATAAATGGTGATCCTTTGGCCAAAGAGGAGTAAAGAGGCTGAGTAACAATGGCCATGGCCTACATCTCTTCCATTTTTTATTGAAATACCACTATTCTAATGCTATAAGTTTTATCAGGGAAGGAGGTTAAATTATATTAAAAATATTTTGCCCTCTATCAAGGTAAGTTTTTTATTCTTTCAAGTATTAAGATGATAATTTATGCCATATATTTCCAATGGATGATTCATTCTTGAATTTCTAAAATAAACTCTAGTTAGTGACACTGTGTTTCACTTTTGTTATAGTCCTAGATTCAATTTCTTAATATTTGACTTTGAGGTCTTTAAATATGCATACTCTTTTTCTCAAATTTTATAATTGGGATTATGCTAACTTTATAAAGTTAATTGGGAAGGCTTTCTTTATTCTCTATGTTCTAGAAAACTCTATACAGTGAAGAAATTATTGATACCTTGAAGTTTTTATTGGACTTACTCAGGTCCTATTAGCATATAAATTTCTATTCTAGATATCAGTCAGCAGATATTTCTAACTTTTCCTCACTGAATTTATATTATATCTATTTCTTCTATATTTTAAAGTAGAAGAACAGAAAGGTAAAAACTAATAGAGCTGAGTGTTGAGTGTTTCTCCCTTTTCAATTCATAATGTGTGTATTTTTCTTCCTTTTTTTTTTTTTGGTTTCCTTAACCTTCCCTAAAGTTTATCTATTTTATGGACCCTTTCAAAGAACTAGATGATGGAGTTATCAAAATACTAATTTTTCTCTATTTTATTTCTTGATTTCAGCTTTTATTTCTATAGCTGTGTCCTGCTTTCCTTAGATTTATTTTTTTCTCTTTTCTAGATTCTTGATGTGAATCCTTAGGTTATTTTTTTCATATTTTTCTTACTTATGATTGAGCATTTGAAACTGATTTTCTTTTAAGTGCAGGTTAGTTCACTTTATGTATTTTGATCCTCATTGCTCTCTAGATAATTTGTAGCCACATTTTTACTTCTTCAATAATTTGAGTATTTAGAAGATATCCATAGTCTAAGTCACTTATTTATTTGCTTATTGTTTTTAAATTTCCAATTTTATTGCATTTTTCAGGGACTTAGAGATGAATGTGAAAAGTCACTTGAAAGTAGAGATGGAGTAGGAGCTACCATCTAATTAAAATAATATAAAATAATGTAAAAATAATGTAATTCTGAACAATTTCATTTTTAATAAGAAGATAATTCATCAAATGGAACATTGTCATTAAAAACTTAACATAAGATTGCAAGTATTTGTTCTGTCAGTAATAGGAAAATAGTGACCAATGTATTATATCACTGAATAAAAATTAAAACTACCACAAAAGTAGTATCAGAGGACACTTGCACACTATGAACAAGGACAAATAATGTCTGTTGGTGTGCCAATAATAATGATACAAGCCCCATTACAAGGCAAAGGACATGGTTCTATTGGGGCCCACCTGCTATGTCTCTGCTATACAGAACCTACTGCAATTTTACCTTCTTTTTCATGAGATCCATTGTTACATTCTCCAATTAGCACTAAAGCTTTAAATAGGTACAAAGTCCATCATTTAGTTCATCTGGACATTTAAGTGCAAAGAATAATAAAAAGAACTGGGGCTTTCAGATTTCAGAAAAAAACCTAATGATCTGACTACATAACACAGTTCTAATTATATTCTAATAAGGCTAAATATAAAGCTTAGGCCTTTATTGTACTGAATGACATTGCAGATTATATTTTTTTCTTTCACCATCTCAATTCCAAAACAATAAAAGGATATTTCTCATTAGAAGATATACTAGTCAATTTTCAGATATCCTCCATTCAACCTTACCAATTGATTTGTACATCTTCAGGCAAATTCATTTCTCTGTCTCAATATAACACAGAAGCTAAAAAAGACTGGTTGGCTGATCAAATGCAACATTCCAAGTCAAGCGTTTACAAGTTCATTATAAAAATTAACTTCCGGTTAACTCTATCTAGATGCTCTCAGAATTAGAAAGGCTTATCATTTATGGATACTTCTCATTTTAAATGTATTAATTATACAGAATTTCAAATTGCCCAAAGTCAGCATAATAATTCATATAATGGAATTTGAAAACTTGCTCTAATTAATATTATTTCTGCATCATTTTGTACAGGCATCCTCCCAATAATGTGAGACAACGTTGCCCAGCTCTAATAGGCATTAAATATTGAGGCAGTGTGTAGGAAACAAGGATGGATTCTTGGGAGTTTTAAGAAAACAAGACAATTTTATGGTCTAGTAAATGGAACTGAAAAGTACAAAGAGATGAAGAGATCGTCAAAGAAGATAAGTAATTTAAAGTCACAGCCTATGTTAGTACTTACACAGATACCAGTACCATGTAGGAATTGATACCAGTTAAAAATTTTAATCACCAAACAGTTAAATATCTTGAACTGGTAAGTATTTATTTCACTTTAAGCTGATTACAATAGTCCTGTTCTCTTTGGTTAGGTATTGGTTTTGGTATCACATGTGATAAAACTTTGACCAGTGAGATCTGTAGTTATCTGTTGGAAGGATTCTAAGAGAGTTTTCTTCATTCTTAAAAGGGGAAGTAAAGTACACTAGGATCATTTTGCCTGTGAAATTGTCACTTGTTGGTCATGTCTGGAATTGCAGCAACATTACTGGAACCCTGAAGGGAGCCACCTAAGAACTAAGAGAAAGGGACAAAGAATCATAATGACATCCCAAGCCATTGAGTTAACCATACCTGAACCTGCCCTCCTCTGAGAACCCAGAAGTGTGTCTGTTATGTGAGATAACAAATGTCCTTAAGCCAAGTAAAATTTTTCTTTCAACTTTTTTTTTTCTGTAACATAAAATAGGTATAATATATAGGGTAGTAGCAGTAGAAAAATGTGGGTTTGCATTATCACAGTTTCAGAGCCTCAGGACAGTGGTTACTGTTTAGCTGGGTGGTTCCACCTCGGGCTCTCTCATGAGGCTGCAGTCAAGCCCTCTGGCAGGGCTGTAGTTTCTAAAGTCTTAACTGAGGCTGGAGGTTTGGCTTCCAAGCTCACTCACATAGCTTTAGGCAGGAGGTTTTAGTTCCTCACCACATGGACACCTTCACAGGACTGCCCATGACAGGACTTTTCTGAAGCAAATGATCCAAGAGAAAGAGAGAGAATGCACGTGTGAGAGGGAGCACGCACTCAGGATGGAAGACACAGTCCTTTCAAAACCAGTTCTTGAAAGTGATGTACCATCACGTTTGCTGTATTCTACTTGTTAAGAACAAGTTGCTAAGCCCTGCATATACTCAAGGGGAGGGGAATTAACCTCCACTCTAAAGGGAGGAGTACCAAACAAATTTTATGTACATATGTTTTAGAACCATCTGGGCTTTATTTTTAAGATAAAGAGAGGTGAAAATATTTAAATGCTGCTAGGAAATACCCAGTAGAGATAAAGTGAAGGATGCATCTGTTATTGGCATCTATTTTCTCAAGGTATTAAGGAGTCAAATCATCTGCTAAAGGTGTTTTAATAGGTGGTAGGTTTAGAGGTACAAGTACGATGGAAAGAAATGGCCATTTAGGGAATTAATAGAGTACTAACTCTGGAGATAGAGATAAAAATGTGTTAAAAGTTACAAAAGAATTATTATATAGATGATTCTATCTAGTTCTGTATGAATACCTTGATGAAATGGATATATTTTTATGAAAATAAAGTTTATCATATTTCCCTACAGAGAAATTAGAAACCGTAATTTTAACAGCAATGGAATTTTTTAAAAAGTTTTCCAGGAATAAATCTCTCCCCACTTCTCTCTCTCACACACACACACCCCTGCATACAAATGGCTTGACTGAAGTATTCTTCCAAACTTTTATGAAACCATAAAATTTACCTGATACACAAACTCTTTCAGAGCTTACAATGAAGAAAAAATTAATTTATTTTAAAGAATTATTTCTCTTGCACAAATAAGATAATTCAGTTATTTAAAAATGGAAACTGATATTTATTTTGTGACTTCTCTGAGGCTTTCACTTGTGTATCTTCCCCAGGAAGGGTTTAACAACTTATTTAATTACAGGAACTTTTGTTTGGAGAACATTGATTATTTCCTAGAATAAGAGAAACATTGCTATATCAGATGAGACCTCACAGTAAATAAGAATATTTAAACCTACTATTAAAAGAATACAACTAACAAAAGCAAGTGTTTTCTAGAAAATCAAAAATGGTTTAATATTAGGAAATACATGAATATCATTTAACACACCAAATTGATCAAAGATGGTAGTGGGGGAGTATTGGCGGTCTTGATAGACATCAAAAAGCAACTTGATATAATTCAACACCACTGCTGTCAAGAACTCCTTTTGCATAATAAAAATATTAATTTCAAAGCAACAGTCTACTTTATAATAAATGGTTAAGAAATAATTAGAAGACACCTGAAAGTCAGAAGCAAGACAATTGTAAATGAAAGAAGGATCCGTCTTCCAATTACCTCCCCCATTCC
This sequence comes from Lepilemur ruficaudatus, assembly GCA_963574885.1. Classification (NCBI taxonomy): domain Eukaryota; kingdom Metazoa; phylum Chordata; class Mammalia; order Primates; family Lepilemuridae; genus Lepilemur; species Lepilemur ruficaudatus. Next base: position 8,884 of record CAUYRT010049134.1, read on the forward strand.
CAGAAGAGACCTGCTTTAGAATCTGATCTAGCCCAAATTACAAAAATCTGTCATTTCACTCTTTTGGCAGTACTGTGCAGGGCTAATAGTGGAGAAACTGGAAGATGGCCCTTTAGTGAAATTAAGTTCTTAATGAATATACAGTTTTTAGAACATACAAAATTACGCATGAAGCCCAAATTCTTTGACCAAAAAAAAAAAAAAAAACACGTGTATTTGAAGTCTTTCCCTGCTTGGAGAGAGTGGCAATTGTGTGACAGCAAAGAAAAAGAATGCAACATATGAATATTACAAGAGAGAAGGCAAAAATATCATTTGCCAAAGATAAGGTTGTATACATGGAAAACCCAAAGAATTAATGAGAGAATTTGGTGGCATGGTTAATATGAAAAATATCAGTGCTTTCTTCCACTAACAATAACCAGTTTGGAAGTGTGATGATATAAAGATACCATTTACTATAGCAACCAGAATAGGTTTGCTATATTTAGCAGATACAAGTCTGGGATGCCCAGTTACATTTAAATTACAGATACACAATGAATAATGTGTTTAGTGTAAGTGTGCCCCACGTAATTTTGGGGACGTGCATATACTAAACACATTATCTGAAATTCAAATAAACCTGGGCATTCTGAATCTTATTTAGCCACCCTCAATCAGAAGCATAACATGTCCCTCAAAAAAGCAGGGTGCAGGTCCAAGAGCTGATTATGCTTCTCCTGTGTTCACTAGCTCCACCATTTGACAGCCATTTTCATCATAGTCTGTGCTTTAAAGTCCTTTTAAAATTGCAGCTCAATTGTGGAATGTACCTGTTAGTAATTAAATACGTTTTAATTCTGTGTGGAAATAAAATGGGTTCCCAAATTTTTGGCGTAGTGAGGTCTTTTCACATCTGGCTAAATTTCCCAGGCCTCCCATTTCACATGGCGGAAGGTTATATGCATCCTCAGCAACGGGCTCCTTCCTTCGATCCTCTAGCAAATACCCACCTGCTTCATCCACACAGCCTGGGCTGCTGGCTGTGCCTGCTCCTCTGCAAATCCCGGCCGCTGCTCACATTAGCAGCACATTCGCTGTCCCATATGGACTCAGAGGGCCCTCGGGGGTGCTCAGGCCACACTTTGGAGAAATCCATTGCAGTGCATTAAACATTGACCACGGCACAGGAGGAGGAACCAGCTGTCACACTGGAACATCCCATAATCTGAGTTTGCAAAGTTTTTTTTTTTTTTTTTTTTTAAAGGGCAGAGTTGGCACTGGCTGATGAGCCACATTTCCCTGAAGGGGCTGCGTTCTTGGGAGGCAGCCATTCCAGTATTTCAAAGATTAAGTTATAACTGAACAATGTATGAGGATGTATAAAAAGTAATTTACCATTTTATAATTACTTTTAATTAACCATTTTATAATTACTTCTTCCATGGTAATGCCTCTGGGCCTGACTGTGAAAACAATTACAGGCTATGAATTTGCATTCCAGTAATAGGTCTTAACATAAACGCCATAAATGTAGCTATTTCTTGGTACTTATTTGGCATATCATGAAATCACAGCTCTAACTATATATTATTCCCCCTCAGACTTCTTCCAAATTGGAAGGAAAAAGAAAGGGCGAATATGTCTCTTCTTAGAAAAATGTTTGAAATAATTATAAGTTATTTTATTCTATAGTCACTTAAATGTTTCAAGGCTATCTACTTATTAAAACAAAAGGTCAAATGTTCTCTTCTTGGCCTTCAAGTTGTTCTCCAGACCCCATCCTTTCTCAGTGACACTTGATTCTCACCAGTATGAATGACATATCATGCAAAAAATGTGTGTTTAAAAACTACAGGAGGCTCTTTTGCCTTCTTTTGTAACTGATGATTATTAATAACACAATATTGTCAATTAGATCCATTGCACTACTTTGAAATAAACACAATATATTTTTAAATACCAAAACAGAGACCAGTAGAATTACCCAAGGACTCGCAATATAAACCTGCTTAAAAGAAATAAAAACAAGAAAGCAGAATGTCCTTCATTACTTTGAGTCTGGCTTTTTCTTTCTCATTAGCTTCAGGGCGAATTATGATCCAATACTTACTTCCACACGTGGGTTAGGAAAATTAACTGAAGGTTGGATGACCTTTGTCTGGATGTGCTGGTCACCAGCTAGCACATTGCGGTTTCTTGGAAGAGACTAATGAGAAAATTATTAATAACTAAGGGAAGTTTATTGTTCTCTATTAGCCAAACACTGATGTAGCTGCCCTGATCTAAAGTCAAAATAAATATAACAGAAAAGAGCCAGGTGCTTTGGTCAGGCAAGCCCGTCCTTCAAGAAGTCCTCTGTAGTCTAGTCCTTACTCCATTGCACTTTGCTCTTATCAAGAGTTAAGTAAAGGAGGAGTCATCACATACAAAATGCCTGCATTTTTAAATCACTCTCAATGCCATTACTCATATATTACTCAATGTTCTTATTATAAATTCCTCTAGGGCTGAAGGAACGGAAAAAGTGTGACTCTCATTTTAACGACAAAAAAAAAAAAAAACAATATCATTTTTGCTTTCCTTACTTCTCTTAGGTTCTAGGAACCTTCAGAGCTCAGTATCTTTCAGCAAATGGAACTTGTTTGGGGTAGAAATTCTACCACTCTTTTTTAACTTTAGATTTTGCCTTTTAGTTACATTCATAGGTGATGTTCTCTCACTGTATCTGAGCGATTGGGGATCTCTTTTGGGATGAATGGATAAGATTGCTTAAGTACAAACTTAAATATAATTATTTCATGGGATGTTTCATGCCTTTCCGACTTCACCTGAGTCCCAGTGAGCCACTGGGATAACCTGCTGTTTACCTGCCTGCCTTCTGATTTTCTTCATGGAAATCCCCTCACCATGCACACCCCTCAATCTCGTTCCGCATTCATCCTCCCTGAACCTCTGAAGCTCAGCCTTTGTCTCCTCTTCAGCCATTGAGACTTTACTGACTGTTCCAACCCCAACTGATTTTCTGAACCCTAAAGTTCTTAGTATAGATGCTACTAGGCTCTTTGATTTTTTTTTCTTTTAAGTCAGTGTTAAGCTTTGTCTCTTTAAAGAGCTTTATGAAATCAATATCCAAGTTCTTGCATGTAAGTAAAGGCTTGAGAAATTTTTGTTGTTAACAAGTTTTAATCATTTAAAAAATGTAACTTTCTTCAGCTTGAATGTCACTAGTCACATAATGGTTGGGCTAATCACACAAAACTAATTCAGTTAAACTACATCTAGTGTTTTTCTTACATTTTATTTACCAGTGCTTTGACCAAAGCACCTGACTCTCTCCTTCTTATAATTGTTTTGACTTTAGGTCAACACTGCTGCCTGTGTTTCCAACTATCAGAGAACAATATTATTCTCATACGTATTAATAACCTACTTAATCTCTTCCAAGGACCTATAATGTGCTAGCTAGTGTACAAAATACGAAGATAAGGTTCACACACTCTTCAGTTAATTTCTCCAATAAAGGTGAAAAAGTAACTATTGTGTCCTAAACCACACTGAAGCCAATGAGCAAGAGAAAGCTAAACTCAAAGCAATTAAGAACATTCTGTTTCTTTATTCTTTTTTCGTTTTTAACTTTTTCTCTTACTGTGAATCCTTTAAAGAGTCTACTGGTCTCTAATCTGAACCTTTTTTAAAAATTGATTGTTTTATTTCAAGCAGCACAATTGCTCTGGTTGATAATATTGTGGTATTTTAATTAACTGCTACAAAAGAATGCAAAACAGCACGTCAAAAAAAGTAATACTAAAGATATACATGTAGTAGGAGCACCATGAATGCTCGTTGATTACTAAATAAGGCTGAATTCATACAGGATGTAACACAAGTGGAAGTAATTGTAAAGTTCTGTGATTATCTGGGATAAACAGATCAATATCAAACAATAGAAACAATTCTGTCAAAACCAATAAGTGAACATCACAGGATAAATAATTGAAAAAGAAAAGGGCCATTGAGTTATCTAAAAAAGGAAAAAAGAAAGAAAAGGAAAGGGAAATTCATCATGCAACAAAATAGCCCATTTAGCTTATTCCTAGGAGCTGCAAGAAAAAGAAAGTGAGAATTTGAAAATCAATTTTTGTTCAAGTATAACATGCACTGGAATGACTTGTAGATTATTATGTGGGGTATGCAAATTAAATTCAAAAGCTATAAATCAGTTAGCTGGGACTTGGAAAGTATTGAATATTCAAGAAAGATGGAAATGTTAAAGGAGTGATCTCTCTATGCAAACTGGTTGCAATTTTCTGCAGGTCAGGACATACCAGTTCAAGGAGATTAGTACTGAGTTTTCCACGCTGCAGGGAAGAAAGCAAAGCCCCCGTGGAAGCACCTGCATTAGGGCAGTAATGAAACTTAACAAAAATTTGAGAGTAAGAGGTGTCTGATTCTGTCAAACCATTGACATCATAGAGAAAAAAACTGTAAAAATATACATAGGAACAATGGTTTTGTTTTGCAAAATTGCCTATTCAAGATTGCATTGTGATTCATCTCTGATTTACTATAATTTGCATATAGAATTTTCCCTATTCTAAAAGTGACAAAATGTTCATCGTTTAAAAAACCCAAAGTTTTTTAAAAAACATAAAGTAAAATCCATGTATAATGCCTTCTCCTAGAAAAATAATTATAATATTTTGTCATAAATCCTCTACTAATTATTTTTCTATTCATAACACAAATAGAAAAATTTTAAACTGAACCATATTGTATATAATGTTTATTTTATATTTACCTAAATAATAGAATAGTGTGAATAGTCTTTAGTGGTAGTCAGATAATACTACCGCTCCCCAAGACATTCACATCCTAATCGCTGAAACCTGTGGATATGTGAGTTACATAGCAAAAAGAAATTGAGGTTGCAAATAAAATTAAGGTTGCTATTCAGTTGACCCTGAGATGAGGAAATTATCCTGGATTATGTAGGTACACCCAATGTAATCACAAGCCTCCTTAGGAGTGGAAGAAGGCAAAAGAGACCAAACCAGAGAGACGGCAGCGTGAGAAAGACTGCACCAGCTGTTGCTAGCTTTGAATATGGAGGGAAAAGGCCACATGCCAAGGAATGTAGATGCCTCTAAAAGTGGGAAAAGGAAAAGACACAGATTCTTCCCTAGAGTCCCCAGAAAGGACACGCCCCTGCTGACATCGATTTTATCCCAGTGAGACCTTTATTGGACTTCTGACTTCTAGAAATAAAATAAATTTGTGTTGTTTTGCGGTACTACATCTGTGGTCATTTTTTTTTTTTATAGGAAACAAATATAGTCATATATATGGATGCTCATTATTTTGATACCTCATAGTGTTTTATTTTTTGAATGAATCATAATTTATATAACTAATCCAAGAGCTGACAAACTTTTTTAAAGGGCCAGATAGTAAATATTTTTGGCTTTGTTTGCTATATTATCTGTATTGTTAACTACTCAACTTTACCACTGTAGTACAAAATCAGCCATAGACAATATGTAAACAAATGGGCTTGGTTGTGTTCCAAACAAATGTATTTATAAAACAAGCTGCAATTTGCTGACCTCTGAACTAATCTCTTATTGATGGCTGCTTAATTATTTCTAAGCACACAATTTGCTTTTATAATTTTCAGATTACTATATAGCAAAAGAAAAACAGTGTGAAATGGTATTTCTAGCTGACATATTTTCTTAAATATTAATCTTTAAACTTTGTTTTCAAATTTAGAACCAACTAAAAAGCACTTATTTGCCTTCTTTTCAAATACAAAAGTTTGAATGTAAAATGTTAAACATTGGATTTTTCGTAACCAAGCATGGTTCCATTCTTAAAAAAAAAAAAAAATGGATCTTTAATGCCAAAAAAAAAAAAAAAAAAATCTGAGTCTCAAGCAGAGATGGTAAAAATGGCATTGATTAATACACGCACTTTGAATTAAATGAGAATTTTAAATTGTGTAATATACCTGGTAATAGGCAGCCAAGGCAAAGACAGGAAATAAAGGGTGATTCCAAAGCAAACTTCTCACTGTTCCATCCCACGCAATTTCCCAGGTCAGCTCATGCCTGAACGGTAAGAAGAAAAACCTAAGATTTTGGCTTTTTCGATGCATAAAAGCATAGTTGTCTGTGTTTTGGAGGATTTTCAGGATTTATAAGGCCAATAAAATAGAAAGAGAATGATAAGTAAATTAACCACAGAGATTAGGATAAACTAAGAGTTTGTGCGCATGTGTGGAGGGTAAATGTTGACATATTTAGAAATAAAACAAACAACCCTCTGATTATACCCTCCACAAAACCGACAGGAAGTGAAGAACTGCTGATGAGTGGGTTTGACCAATGTGTCTCATCCTCTTTCCGATGTAGTACTTGCATCACAGACTCATGGACACTCATCTCCTGACTAATGTACTGACCCAAACTGAAGGAAAGATGCAGGTGGCAGAGAGAATCAGAGCAACGGATATTGTATTATTCGCATCCATGATTTCCCAAAGAAGAATTCAACAGACTTGCTGTGTCAAAAGCAGATATTTCATTTTAGCTACTGCAAATTCATCATCCTACATTTTCATTGAAGGTTTCCTTGTTCTTGGTGCTGATTAAATCAGAGTGCATTATGTGCTTTTCACTAGTGATTTCCTATTTTGTCTACAGACACTCTTATCTTTTCCTTCTACACTCCTTTTCAAATATTCTCTACAACTTTCATAACCGAACTCAGAAAAATAAAATGAACAAACAAACAAAACCTGTGAAGCACACTAGACCTTTCGGATGCTTCTAGATATGAGAAGACAGACATAGAGTAGAACCTACCAGACAAATGTTTATACTTGATTACACTTTACTAAGTGATTTCAGTATATTTTAGTTAGCTTTAATAAAAATGGCACTCAACAAGAAAAGAAAAATTTTGACCTCTGGGTAAACATTAGCCATTCACTGAGATCATACTACTTCTCCAAATACACAGAAATTTTAGCAAAAATACGTATTTTACAAACAATAAATAGAAATACAAGAAGAAACACAGAGTGCTAAGAAGAACCTGAACTTCCAGGTCACAGGGCAAGAGCAAGACCTGGGATTTTAACCTCCACCCAGAGCAGAAGTCAGCACACAGCACGTGGCTTTCGCCATCTGTCCTCACTAGGACCCTGCTGGAAGCCGAGGTCTGGGAGCACTCTGCTTGCCTGAAAAATGCAGCCTGCATATCTCCCCTGCCAGTTCCTGGTTCTTTTTCTTTTCTCTTTTATTTAGAGGTATGTTTGTTTACTTTTTTAGCTGACAGATAAAAAATTGCATTTTTTTTTAACAGCATGTTTTGATACATGTGTACATTGTGGAATGATTCCAGTCCCTGTTTCTCGACAGAAGCCAGCTCCTTGCTCCAGGCTATTGGTGAAAGCTGAATCACCACTGGAAAATCAGAATTTATAAGCCAGTGCTGCAGGTGAGATGAATTCTGCCTGTCCATCCTGTGAGTGAACCCCAGACCAAGGCATTCACATACAACAGGCTCCAAGTTGGGAACTGCATAGAAAACAGAGTGACACAATCACAGAATGGCCTCTATAATGAGGTTTCCACAGCCCAGGAAATGTGTCAAATGAAAATCCAATGAAATTTAAATCTCTTGTAAAATTAGCATATGGACATTACACATTAGCACATTACAGAACATCTGAGAAAAATTCAGTGCCAAAAAAGTCAGTTTACAGAACACAAAAATGAGAGAAGTCACATCAGAGGAATTAAATCTACTGATTAAATCTGCATTTTATAACATAAAATCATTTAAAGTGTTCAAAGACATTAAAGAAATAATAGAATCCATAAAATCAAGAAGAAAAGAGTAACACACGCATGCATACTTACATAGTTGTAGATTTAGTTTGTACATATACCTCTTACCATTCTGATACTTTTTATCTGTTGTCTAGAGATGAGGTTAAATGTTTGACTTTTGTTCCATTATATATACCTCATTTATTTTTCGTTTTATTGTATCATCTGGAAATTCCAGGACATAATTTGACTAATATGAATATGAAGATTTTTTTTATAACTTTAATGAGGAGGCTTCCAAGATTGTATGTACCCTTGATGCTAAACTCTATATTTGGTATTTTTCAGAATGATCTTTCTCTGAAAAAATCTCTTTATGGTAGAAAATATACATCTACTCTTGATTTAACAGAATACTCTTTAATAATATTAAATGCTCTTTTCAACAATAAATCAAATCTTCATGTTAATTAATATTAATTAAGAAATCATGAATATTAAAGTATACTTGTATTTGTGGTATAATTCCTAATTAGTTGTGTATATGTGTGTTGTGCTACTCAGGAATGTCTGCAGCTCTGAAAAGTTTTCTTCTATTATATTATTAAGAGGTGTTCCTATTGTTTGTTTTGATGCCTTCTTTAAAATTGTAAAATGTTTGTGTGTATGTTTATGTTCCCTTTTCTATATAATCTCTTGGCTTTTAATATTTTTTATTGCATCATCTATTTCCACTGCATTCTGAAAGATATTATTAAATTTTCCCTAAGTACCATGATTCCATATGCCAGAGCATCAGCTTTTCTTTTTAATTCTTTATATTTGGATTTGATTATATTTAATTTTTCTTGCAATATTCCCTTTTTCATCATCTCCCATTTTATCTGTTCTCTTCTTTTTTCAAACTGTTACCTTTTTATCTCAAACGGTTCTCTTCATATGGTTTCTAGTTCTAATTTTAAAATGTGCTCTTTTCTTGCATTTTATTGACATTTCCAACAGTGCCTGAAAATTATGTTCTGAACCTGTAATTGGTATTTTTCAGAAGTATGTTCTTGTCTTGCAACTATTGCTCTTCTAACATATTTTGCATTCATTTTTAAAAATACATTGTTCTTCTTTTTTTCTTATTTATTCATTACATATCACCAATAAGGCAGGATTATGTGTTTGTCAACAGAAATGAATTTAAACCTTTCTTAACGTTAATGGTTGTTTCATTGTGTTAAAATCAATCCCCTCTTCAGATTTAGTGCTAATATACTGATTCCTTTTCTGTTTTTGAGCATTATCACAATTTAAGACATTTATCTTCTATCTTTGCTGTAATGCTTTATCTTCTACCTTCACTGCCTGGTTAAATAATTCTCTGAACTGGTAAATCACTAAATAATAATTATCTTAATAGAATTCCATGGCTATCCTTCTTCAAAGATCTTCATGTCATCATCCTAACTTTAGAGCTAGCTTTCCATGTGGATACTTTATCTTGCAGGAAAAATAAATAAATCTCTAGAACACAGATTGCCATATAATCACAGGGATACAAAAGCCAGATTACTCTATTATGAGAAAAATAGGTGATGGAAAGGTGTATCAAGCATGATCAAGGCCCCAGAAATGAAAAAGCTGAGGAAAAGAAATATATGAGAGCAACAAAAATGACAGAGGATATATCGACTCTCATATTATCCCTAAGATTACGCACAGTCTGAGAAGGACAAATTGTGATAGCATTCAATCAAAAAGCCATGAGATTTCATTAGATTTTGAAAATTATAAAAAACAGAATAGGGAAGTGAAAGTGAGGGACATAGTAAACCATGAACATTTCCTGTTAGAAATTTAAGTTATACTTCCCATTACAATTAGAGATGTGTTTATTCTTAGTACCTCAATTAATTTGTCGTTGATGGAACTGAGTCATTGATAAAAGGAGGTATCAAGGTGATAGGTAGGTAGATAGATAGATAGTTGATAGATAGATAGATAGATAGAAGAATAATTAATGCCAAAGGATGAATAGGGTTTCAAGGAGGCATCTGGAGACTGGAGTTGTTAATTTACTTTTATTTTTTTAGAAGAAAGAAGTTTTTCATATGCCAAATTCTTCTGCCAGGAATTTATATGAATAAAACTGGAACATTTGGGACCTGAGGTATCCTACCACAGCCTATGTAGCTTGTGACTATCCTTTCCCAATATGACCAAGAAAACCAAGTTTACTCTCTGGAGAGGATGACTGAGGGAAAGTTTAGAGTCAGCTAAGGGTGGAGATTTTCCTGAAGAGAAGGGAATTAAGCAAGTGTACATACAAGAGCTATCTGGAAAGCATCCAGCTATATAATATGTTCTAATTATATTAACAATGGCTGGATACTTTGCTTGTATACAAAAGATTGAAAATCCCTGCTCCTCTCTCTGCTCAACTCACAAAATACTGTCAACCATTATGGTAGTGGGGGTACTATAATGCAGCTCCCTGCCTTATAAAGTAAAATCCATCAGTCAATGATGCACACAGAGATTATAATCAGCTTTTTGGTTTCTCAGTCTTAAGTAAAGTGAGAGATCATCAGATATTGAGGAAAGTTAACTGCAATGAACTTAAATACCCAAACAAACTAGAAAAAAAAAATGACCTCAGACAAAAAAATATTGGAATTGGAAGAAGCTGTGTTGTGCTATAAAACACACCCACACCCACATATACTGATTGTTTTCTGAATGAAGTTCAAGTGATTCTTTGGTGCTAAATTCAGAGTTATATGGACTACAGACAGACCCCAGGATGATAAAGTTTTAGATCTTAGTCCACCTCAGTGGTTTAGAGACTATATTAAAATTCCCTGAGAATTTTATTAAAAACACATATTTTTGGGTGCTGCTCCAGGTTTTGATGCAGTAGGTTTGGGGTGAGCCAGAGAATTTGCATTTCTAAAATGTTCTTAGATGATTTGATGATGAAGTTTCAGGGACCACACATAGAGAATCTGTGGTCTAATTCTGGCATGTCTTTCCATCCAAATATTTCCAGAAAATTAACTTAAGAAAATAATTGGACAAATGTGTATAGAAGATGTGACTATTAAGGAAAAAAAACACTTTGCAAATAGTGTGTGTATTAAAAATTGATATTTATATTTAATGGGAAGAATCTGGAAGATTATGGATTAATATGTTAAATAGTTAACATAAATGTTAACAGCGCTATCTATAGGTTGCAGGTTGTGGTATATAGCACATTTTTGTTTCTTTTTGCTTTTGGTGGCTTCAAAGTTCATACATTGAACATGAATTACTTGTGTAACAATTTGAATACATCAAAATTTAAAAAGCCATGGCTCAACTTTTAAGCATCTTCTAAACACATTTGGAAACCAAATGTCTCGATTAAATCTAGCATATCCACATATTCCCAATAAATGAGTGCATGTGTCTAAGTACATGCATGTATATATGTATGTGTTCAAACACTTTCTCATTCATATGCATGAACGCTGTATTAAGGACCTATTGAATGTGATTTTTTATTCTGCTGCTGCTTTGAGTATTCTTTCTTTGTCTTTTATTTTTGATAATTTGACTATGATGTTCCTTGAGGAATTTCTATTTGGGTTTAATTTGACTGATGACCTTTGAGCTTCCCATATCTGTATGCTATTGTCTTTCTTTAGATTCAGAAAAATTTCAGCCATTATTTCCTAAAATATGCTTTCTAGGTCTTTTTTTCTCTTGTCTGTTTTGGGAATTCAAAATTCAAGAGAGAAAACAAAGCAACAGAGTTCAATCTAGCAGAATGAACAGAAATCTGCCTCACCTATCAGTTTCTCAATAAATGTGAATGGCTTGAACTCCCCACTCAAGAGACATAGGCTGGCCGAATGGATTAAAAAATATGAGCTAAGTATCTGCTGTCTTCAGGAAACACATCTAACCTGCAAGGATGCATTTAGACTAAAGGGAAAGGAGTGGAAAACAATATTTCAAGCAAATGGAAGCCAAAAAAAGGCTGGTGTGGCAGTTTTGATTTCAGACAATTTAGTTTTTAAATCAACAATAGTAATGAAAGACAAAGAGGGTCACTATATAATGGTGAAGGGTACAGTTCAACTAGAAGACACAACAATTTTATATATGTGTGCACCCAACTTAGGTACACCCAGATTCATAAAGCAAACTCTACTTGATCTAAACAAACTGATAAACAACAATACCATAATAGCCAGAGACTTCAACACCCCGTTGACAGCACAGGACAGATCCTCCGAACAGAAAGTTAACAAAGAAATAATGGATATAAACAGAACACTAGAATAAATGGGCCTGATTGATGTTTACAGGACATTCTACCCAAAAACCACTGAATATACATTCTTCCTCATAAGCTCATGGGACATTCTCCAAGATTGACCGTATCCTAGGACACAAAACATGTCTTAAAAAATTTTAAAAAATAGAAATGGTACCATGTATCTTTTCAGATCACAGTGGAATAAAAATAGAAATCAACCCTAACAGAAACTCTCATTTCTACACAAAGTCGGGGAAACTAAACAAGAGAAAGTGGGATGAAATATTCAAAGTGCTGAAAGAAGAAAATTGCTAGCTGGAAAAGTTATCCTTCAAACGCAAAGGAGTGGAGCAATAAAGACTTTCCCAGATAAACAAAAGCTGACAGAATTAACAACAGGTCTGAATTATGAGAAATGATAAAGGGAGTTCTTCAACCTGAAAGTAAAGGATGCTAATGTGTAACGAGGAAATATCTGAAGGTATAAAACACACTGGTAAAAGAATACAGACAAATTCAGAATACACTAATGCTGTAATATGAAATGTAAACTACTACACCTTATATCTTAGATATGAAGAGTAAAAGACAAAAATTTTATTAAAGATAATTATAACTGTAATAATTGGTTAAAAAGGCAATAAAAAGTTGTAAATTGAAACATCAAAAGTAAAACATAATGGGGAAATGTTGTTAAAATATAGAATATGTTTTTGTTACTTTTTCTTTGCAATCAAAGTTAAGTTGTTTTAAATTTAAATAACCTATTATAGCCAGAAGAGTTTTTTAGTAAGCCTCATTGTAACCACAAATCAAAAAAGGCAAAAACCTATAGTAGATACACTAAAAATAAATACCATGGAATTAAAAAATACTACTAAAGAAAATCACTTAACCACAAAGGAAGACAAGAAAAAACAATCTACAAAACAACTTAAAAACAAATAACAAAATAGCAGTAGTAAACCTTTACCTATCAATAATAACCTTGAATGTAAATGGATTATATTTTCCAATTCAAAGACAGAGTAGTTGAATGGCTAACTATAGCAAGACCCAACTATATGTTGTCTACAAGAAAATCATATGAACCAAAACGACATGTACAGAACTAAAGTGAAGATATGGAAAAAGATACTTTACACAAAAGGAAATGGAAAAAAGAGCATGAGCAGCTATACCTACAGCAGATAAAATAGATAAATGGTGAATTGTAAAAAAAAAAAAAAAAAAAACAAAAAGACAAAGAAAGCCATTATATAATAATAGAGAAGTCAATATAGCAAGAAGTAACAATTGTAAATACATATGCACCCCAAACTGGAGCATCGAAACATATAAAGTGTATAGTAATAGATGTAAAGGGAGTGATCGTCTGCAATGTAATAGTGGGGGACTGCAATATTCTACTTTCAGCAACCAACAGATCATTTGGACTGAAAGTCAATAAAGAGTTAAACTGTATTCTAGACCAAACAGACATTTATAGGACATTTCATGCAACAACTACAAAACATTTTTCTCAATTGTACATAGAATATTCTTCCGGATAGACCATAGTTTACAAAACAAGTCTTAACAAATTTTAAAAATCTGGAATCATATTAAATATCTTTTATGACCCCAATGGACTAAAACTGGAAATCAATAACAGAGGAACATTGGAAACTATACAAATTCATGGAAATTAGACAGCAGGCTCCTGAACGACAAAGGAGTCAATAAAAAATTTAAAAGAAAATTAAAATTTCTTGAGACAAATGAAAATTAAAACAAAACAACATACCAAAATGAATGTCATACATCAAAATCAGTTCTAAAAGAGGGAATTTTGTAGCAATAAATGCCTACTTCAAAAGAGTAAAAGATCTCAAATAAAAAACCTAATGTTACACCTGAAGGAAACAGAAAAACATGAGTAAAGTAATCCCAAAATTAGTAGAAGGAGAGAAGTAACAAAGATGAGAATAGAAATAAACTAAAGAGAGATTTAAAAAATGCAAAAAATCAATAAAACAGAGTTATATTTTTTGAAAAAAATGCAATTGACACGCTATTAGCTAGACTGACAAAGTAAAAAGAAAGGGTTCACATAAATAAAATCAGAGATAGAAAAGGAGACATTAAAACTGATACCACAGAAATAGAAACGACCATAAGAGATTATTGTGAACAATAATAAGCCAACAAATTGGAAAATCTCAAAGAAATGCATAAATTTCTGAACACAAACAACATATCAAGCTTAAATCATGAAGAAATAAAAGACCTGAACAAAGTGAAAATGAGTAATAAGATTGAAGCAGTATTAAAGACTCTCTCATCAAATAGAGCCCAGGACCTGATGATTTTACTGTTGAATTCTACCAAGCATTTAAAGAAGAACTAATAGCAATTCTTCTCAAGCAGCAATTCTTTCCAAACACTTGAAGAGCAGAGAATACTTCCAAATTCATTCTATAAGTCCAGGATTACCCTGATACCAACACCAGATAATAACACAACAAAAAAAGAAAGCTATTAACCAATATTCCTGATGAACATAGATACAAAAATTCTCAACAAAATACTATCAAACTGAACACAACAGCACATTAAAAAGATTATGTATCATACATAATCAAGTGAAATTTATCTCAGAGATACAAAGATGGTTCAACCCACACAAATCAATAAAATATTTCACATTGACAAAATCAAGGAAAAAAATCACATGATCATTTCAATAGATGCAGAGAAAGCACTCAACAAAATTTAACATCCATTTGTGATAAAAATTCTCAACAAATTAGGTATAAAAGGAACATACCTCAACACAGTAAAGGCCATGATAAACCCACAACTGGCATCATACTGAATAGGAGAAAGTTGTAAGCTTTTCCTGTAAGATATGAAGCAAGACAAGGATGCCCACTTTCACCACTTTTATTCAACGTATTACTGGAAGTCCCAGCTGGAACAAGTACGCAAGAAAAAGAAATAAAGAGTATCCAAATTGGAAAGGAAGAAGTCAGATTGTCTGTATTCAAGGATGACATTATGATATAAGGAGAAAATTCCAAAGACTCCATCAAAAAACTATTAGAACAAATAAATGAATTTAGTAAAGTTCAGAATTTTAACAAAATCAAAATACAAAAATCAATAGTGTTTCTAAGCACGAAAACAAACTATCTGAAAAAGAAATCAAGAAAGCAATCCCATTTAAATAGCTACAAATGAAATAAAATACCTAAGAATAAATTTAACCAAGAAGGTGAAAGATCTCTACAAAGAAAACTATAAAACACTGATGAAAGAAATCGAAGACACTAATAAGTCAAAAGATATCCTGTGTTCATGGACTGGAAGAACAAATATTGTCAAAACATCCATTCCACCCAGAATCAATGCAGTTCTTATCAAACTAACAATGACATTTCTTATAGAAATAAACAAATTCCTAAACTTTGTATGGAACTACAAATAGCCAAGCAGAACCAAAGCACTTCTGAGAAAAAAAGAACAAAGCTGGAGGCATCACACTATCTGACTTCAAAGTTACTACAAAGCATAGTAACCACAACAGCCTGGTACTGGGCATAAAAGCAGACACATAGACCAATGGAACAGAATTAAGAGCCCAGAAATAAATCCACACATTTACAGTGAACTGTTTTTTGACAGAGGTGACAAGAACACTCATTGGGAAAGAGACAGTCTCTTTAATATATGGTACTGGGAAAACTGGATGTGCACATGAAAAAGAATGAAGCTAGACTCCTCCCTTATAAAAATCAAGTAAAATGGATTAAAAACTTAAATGTAAGACACAAAACTAAAAACAAAATAAAATATTAGGAGAAAACACAGGAGAAATATTTCATGACATTGGTCTAGGCAAGGATTTTTTAAGATAGGACCTCAGAAACACACAATCAAGAAAAAAATGAACAAATGGGATTGCACCAAACTAAAATGCTTTTGCACAGCTAAGAAAACAATAAACAGAGTGAAGAGACAACCTATAAAATGGGAGAAAATATTTGTAAACTGTGCATTTGACATAAGGTTAAAATCCAGGAACTCAAACAACTTAATAGCAAAAAAAAATCTAATTAAAAATGGGCAAAAGACATGAATAGA
>CAUYRT010049136.1:0-10278 GCA_963574885.1 Lepilemur ruficaudatus
TGCATTTATCTTGAAAAAATACATATTTTCTAGCTCAATTCTTTGAAAAAATTAGAGAGTATGACTAGGTAAGCATCTCTAAGCACCGTTAGTGCCAAAATTATGGTCTTCTAATTATTATTTTCCATTAAGAGAAAGTAGAACTCCTAGAAAAATGGCTGATTTCAGGTCTGCCATAGAAATTGTACAAGATGTTATAGCAGAGGGCGAGGAATCTATCATAGATTGAATCATGTCAAAAGGATAAGGACTAGGAAGCCAATTGGGATAGCCTCTTATTTGTCAAAAATGGGGCAAACTGAGCTTCAATAGTGTTTACAACAGTAAAGAAATGAAAACAACCTAATAGGTGTACATTTATCAGTCCTCCATATTACTAAAATAAGATTTAAAGGAACACAATCAGTGGCCACCATTGTTAGAGAACCAACCTCTTATTTTGAAAACTGGTAAATAGAGGAAACAAAGAAAGCATTTCCCCCCATTCCTGTAAGAACTGTACCCAGAGTATCAAATAGATGACGAAGTGAAGTTTTCTTTCATATGTTTTCCAGATAGTAAATGAAAAAGAATAATTAGAATATATCAGCCTTTTGTTACTCAAATCAATTCATGAATCTAGACAATGATCATCGGTGAGAAGGAACAGACACAGGGGAAGTGCTGAGTGATTACATCTGTATGCGTGTGTACTGTCTGGCTGGCTCTCTTTTGGTGATCCTAGCAACCACTGGTGGCCATTGCTTTCTATTCTTTTTTGCTTGCTCTCGCTACTCTCTGTATTTTATAATGGAATATTTCAGGGCTCTATGTTTTGATATTCTTTACATAGACTTATCCCAGCTCATGGCTTTAGATGCCATTTATACAATGATGAGTTTTTCAATGATGGATGTTTATTTTCCAAATTAACATATAATTGTTAAGGGTTGAATTATGTCCCCCCCCCCACAAAAGGGCCATGCTGCCAAAATCCAAGGAATTCCTGGGGCCACAGCAGCTGCAAGAGACAACAAAGGATCCCATAGAGGCTGCAGAGAAAACCTGGCCCAGCCAACACCTTTATTTCAGACTTCTAGGCTCAAGAGGTATAAGAGAATACATTTCTGTTGCTTTGAGCAACCTTACTTGTGCTGCTTTGTTATAGTGTCCCTGGGAAACTAATACAACAGTCGAACTCTTGATTTTCCACCTTAATCAAACCTGCTCCTCCCTCAGTCTTCTTTAACGTAGTAAATGGTACCTACAACTCCATCCGTCCAGGTGTTTAGAACCAAAACCTAGAATTCATCTTTGATTCCTCTGTCTCATACTCTTCTGTATTTAAACCATCAACAAATCCTTTTGGTTCACCTCTAAAAACATCCGGAATTTGACCTATTTATAGTGCCTCTGTTTCCATCGCTCGGGTCCAATCGCTGTCATCACTCATCTGTTTCACTGGCATAATTTCCTAATTGGTCGACTTCTTTCATCTTTCACCCTCTGCTGTGGATTCTGAATATGTCAGCCTGAGTGATTGTTTTGGAACAATGTCTGATTATGCTTCTTATTTCTCAACACTCTCTAGTGGCTTCCTACATAAGATGGATTTAAACTAAAATTCTTAACATGGTCTAGAAGAACCTCTGTGATCCGGTTTTCTATTCTTCCACGTCTCCCATCACTTTCCATAGCTTTTTGACCTCATCTTCTACCAACTTTACCCCTACTCCAACCACATATATCACAGAGCCCATTTGCTTGGTGTTGTCTATGCTTAAAACGTTCTTCCTATACATCGCACGTGACTCACTTTATCTCTATTTAAATATGATCTTATCACTGTGGCATTTCTTGATTTTCCTATTTAATATTTCAACAACCTCAATTCATATCCTTCTTCCATGCTTTATTTTTCTTCAAAATACTTACCTCTAACTGACATACTATAAAACTTACTTGTTTATTACCTCTCTTCTGCCACTAAAATGTGTACTTCATTAAAGCAAATTTTAATCCTTCAGTCACTACTGTATCTCAAATCCTAAAAGAAGGTCTACTACATAAATGCCACTTCACAGATACTTGTATAAATTAATGATTATAGGGGATACTGTTAGTCACCTTGAGAAAAGCTATTTTAAAAGATTTACTATGTTTATTATATACATGTGAAATAAAGATTCTATCTATAGATGACATATTTCTTCATTAGAATATGTCTATCAAAATCAGTTTGGAGAATTAAATAGTTTGATTTACCTTCTAATTTAAACTTATAAAACTGCATTTTTAAACTAATATTATAAGATTCAATTATTTCCCAAAATCATATCTTTCTTTCAAATTGTACAAATTAGTATTGACGCCAGAGTGTTTATCAAAGTATACTCTCCAAAGTAATTAAATTTTCTTATGTCTAAAACAATCATTAGTGACTTCTTACAAGGGGAGGGGAGAAAGGTCACTTATGGGAAAACAAATGACTTTTTGGAAAGATGAACGGCCCTTAGGAGAATAGATGGGAGATATAGTGCTTTTGTGACAATGCCTATTTGGTTGCGGTGTGGACTTCTCCAAGAAGAGAAGATTAGAGCTACTCCTGGGGAGGGGATTTATGAAAATTAAGTTCTTTTGGCAGGCTCTGCTTTTAGGCAGATAAGGGATTTCAGGAACTCCAGTGCTTTTCATGCAAAATAATTTTTGTGCCACAGTGGCTTATTCTGGACCTCCCTACCTGTCATAGTTTTTTAAAAAAATTTTTAGGAATAATATTTTGTTTTTACATCATGATTTATCCTCTTCAAAGCACTTGTTCATTTTAAATCAATTTTATTGAGGTGTTATTTTACATATGGGAAATATAGCCATTGTAAATATATAGTTCAGTATGTTATGACACATTCATGCCCTTGTAACCCCATGACCTCAAGTAAGATAGGGAAATAGAACAGGTGTCAGCAAACTTTTTACATAATAAGCCAGATAGCAAATATTTTAGACTTTGCAGGCTATATAGCCTCTGTTGGAGCTACTCAACTCTGCCCTTATAGTGTAAATGGCTGGGCTGGGCTGTTTCACAGTCAACCTGCAGGTCATAGTTTGCCATTTTCCAATACAGAATATTTTCATCATCATCATACCCCTTTATGGTCAAATCTCCAGCCCCAGCCGTAGCCACATCGAACTACTTATTCTGCTATCTAACACTTTAGGTCTGATTTATGCATTCTAGAAAATTTAAAATAAATCATATAGTATGTACTCTTTAGAGTCTGGCTTCTTTTATTCAGCATCTTTTTGGAGTTCAGCCATGTTGTTGCATGCACCAGTGATTAATTTGTTTTTGTCGTCGAATGGTATTCAATTTTATATATATATATGTTTGTTTTGTTTTTTTGATTTCTTTTACTACAGCATGTTATGGGGGTACAAATGTTTAGGTTACATATATTGCCTTTGCCCCACCCAAGTCAGAGCTTCAAGCATGTCCATCCCCCAGATGGTGCGCACCGCACCAATTAAGTGTGAATATAGCCATCCTTTCCTCCCTACTCCCACCTGCCCGACACCCGATGCATGTTACTACTATATGTGTGCCTAAGTGTTGATCAGTTAATATTGATTTGATGGTGAGTACATGTGGTGCTTGTTTATCCATTCTTGTGATACTTCACTTAGTAGAATGGGCTCCAGCTCTATCCCGGATAATACAAGAGGTGCTCTCCATCTCCTATAGGTAGACATTTCGGTTATCAGTTTTTGGCTATTATAAATAAAGCAACTATGGGCATCCTTAAAAATAAAATAAAAGAAAACAATCATTAAAATATATGATATATGGCTATTACCAATGATTAACTTCACTTTTTCTTATGCATTTTCTTTGTATAATTGTGTTGCTCCAGTTGCACCGTGGATACATAAGTAACCATGAGCCTTCAACTCACAAATAATGTATCCCCAAATTTAAAATTTGATGTTTCTATTCAGGGAGCTTAATATTTCCAGTCACATAAGTGTATTAAATAATAATATCTGATTACCGGCAACTTCACATTCTCATGAAATGTCTTTGAAATGTTGAGTTTTCATGCAGAGTAGATGTCTGTTGTATTTTACTGCCAAAATAACATGTTTCAAATAGTAAAACGGCGGGGGAATACTGACTGAGCTATTAATAAAACACACCAGCTTTTAGCTGGCAAAGCAGGCTTCTTTCCATCAAACATGTCTCAGCCTTTAATAAAGAAACTCAAGTGGTGTAGGTGAAAAATTACTTTTCTCACCCGGTCATCTGTCTGTCATGTATTATTCAGGTCACCAATGTTTGTCCTGAACTGTATCATTCTGTAGTTGTGTCAGGTATGAGATATGTTCAGTGTAATTCCATCAGACTTCGTGAAGTTGATTAGAACAGATCACCTTTCGGCATGGGCACAAGTTATCTCAGCAGATTGAGTGAAAAAGACTTATTTATCTTTGCCTCATAATAAAGAAAGAGATGAGCAAATTTATCCATTAACTTGAAAAGAGTCACATATTTGGTGTGAAAAAAAAACTATCGTCAGTAATTCTATTGAAAATACTATAGTACATCGATGTTTCTTCAATAGAAAAAAATATGGGAGTCTACATTTAATAGCATGAAATATTTAAGCAAAGCACACACTTTTTATTATAGTCCTTAAAATGGTAATTCTTTTTCCCACAACAAAATGATAGAATGTAATAAAAAATGCCATATTTTTGATGGTTTCCATTGGCCTTTTTCCAGCACTCTTTCTGCAAAATAATCTGTACTTTCATTTTGCAGAAAAAAATATTCCAAGTTTGTGTAATCATGACACTATTAGGTCTTAACTAAACCATAGACTATTTTGCTATAAGCATTCTAAAATACTTAGCAACTCAAAACAGTTGTGAAGAGGACTGGGCTAATAAAAGATACGTGTTAGGTGTGAAGAAACCTAAGATCCTGTCTGTCATGACCTGGGGTCTTCTTCTGCCAAATTAACAAGTGACACTAATGGATTCCCAAAGAGGAGAGGGACCAAAGTGATGTATACTAGTCATGCGGTAGAGCAAGGTATGTGTTCAAATGCTTACTCTCCTACTAATCAAATTCATGATCTTGGATATATTTCTAAAAATGAGAATAAAATAAAAGTACCGTATGATAGCACCTCTAGCACATAGTAACAATAAAGCATTACATATAATGTTCAAGTTTTGTCATTTTCTCAAGTGATTTAAGATAGCACAAAGTAGAAATCAGTGTGTGTTCTTTACTCTCACATCTTCCAATTGTTGATTTTAACAATTCATGAAATGGTTTTTGGAAAATATAGAAGATTGTCACTAAAGGAAAACCGGGATATTCAGAAATTTTGCAATAACAAAATTTGAGTAACTATATAAAAAGCAAATATACAGATTGTGACATCTACTGAGGAATTAATTATTCTTTTTTTTTCATAGACTTTTTATCTAGAGTAGCCAGAAGACTTTCTGGAAAACAAAGTTGATTTTTCCTAAGATGCTTTTCAAGCCCTGAAGTCTGAAATGTGTTTTGAAATAGAAAACTTTCGAAACTGCCCTAACTCTTCTTCTACATCATATCATATATTTGGCTGTAACTCGTTTTGTGTAGGAGAACAGGGTCTTTTTATCCTTCTCCCACTCTGTAAACCTGTGTGTTCTTTTTGCTGTGTGCCATAGCTCAAAGCAACAAGTATTTATTAAGCTTCAGAGAGGTGACTGATATTGTGCTGGGCTGTGTGGAATTCGTGGCAGGTACAGCCTTTGTTCTCACAGAGCCAAATGTATTTTTGAGCAGGTGAACAGGAAGTCTTACATGTGCGAAGCAAGTCAGGAACAATGAGCCCATCTAAATGAAGTGTTAGTACCTCAAAAAGCAAGCTAAAGTTGTTAGAGAAATTTTGAGATGGGGAAATACAACAGATGAATTTTGTATAAAATATTTATTAATACAGTCAAAGAAAGGAACCAAAAAGAACTAAATTTATACTTATCTTACTTTACATTCTAAGATCTTTTTTTTTCTCCCAAATCTGTTTGTTTGAGATTCTAGATTATCTATGTGAATTATTCTATGAAACAATTTTTTGGCTGGAAACTTATTGGTGATTTAAATAAGGCTCCAAATCATACCTCATCTATTATATAGGTCTGGGATTGCCTTTAACCCTAGCTGCAAAGACAGGCTCTGATTGGTCTACCCTAACGCTATCAGGGTAATCTAATTGAAGAATAAGTACATGAGCTAAATTTGTTCAATCACAGTGAAACTCAGAACCTCTGCTCCCTGCGTAAGAGAAAATAAATCAACTGTCTCCTCATGGACTTAACCAAAGAAAGAGAAGCATTTAGCCTTGTTGCTGAGAGCAGTTATTCTTCAGCCGGTGGAACTATCAGCCTGAGGATGCAGAAGGCATGAGGGAGAGGGGGCAAGAGAACTTCGAAGAAAGTATCCCAAACCTTGCATTATTTCTGGACTTTGAACAGGACCAAACATATTTCTTTTGTTTTTCAATCCAGTTTAGATTAGATGTGCTGTTATGTGTTGCCTTAAGTGCTTTTAGAAAATAGATAAGCACGTAAGTTTTTAAATATAGAAAAAAATTAAAAATAAATATAAATTGTTTTTCTCCTTCAATAATAAGTCCTATTATTATAGAAGTTAAAGTTCTCTTAAATCCTACTAAAAGAATTTGTTATAAAATATATGTTAAGAATACTAAAGCATCTTAAAATGCCAAGATTCAACATGAATAATATCTGAAAGCAATCACATGTAAGAGAATCGATATCACCATCAATAATAAAACAAAGCTACTTAAAAAGTAAAAGAGAAGCACAAGCAGACAGTGTGTGTTGGTGGTGAAGAATTTATGTTCTGGAGCCATGTAAGAGTGGGTTTAAGTGCTAATTCACTCACTCACTTAGTGTGTGACTTTGGGCAGGTCATCTAACATATCTAACCCTCAGTTTCCCCATTTGTACAATGTTAAAAAATAAAAAGCCAAGCTATTACCACAAAAAGTGATTAAGCATCCCCTTCTTCTACAAATATGAACAACTACTTACTCTTTACCACTAAAAGCTCTAGCCTTGCTTTTGTCTGCCTATGTCCTAGGTAAAAATTGAAACACACAGTCACTACATTGGCCTTGCTTTTGGAGAGCATCCAACCCAGAATTGGCCTGGGCTGCTTTCACTTGGCCTTAGAATCGACCAGCACTATCCCAAATCCTATAAGCCTCACCCAAATTCCTTCGCTGAGATGTCGTACTGTTTCTTCAGAGTGTTTTCTCTTTTGCTATAAACTAAATAAATTGTCTTCTAAACTACTGGTGTGCTCCTGGTGGTGTTTTGTTGGTGAGATTTAACAAGTCGTAGGACCAATTCATTCAGTTAATCTTTCAACTGTATTTCTAAAATATTTAAGTGGTAGTTTGAGCTTAACTTTAATTTAATTTTTCTAACATTTTTATTTTGAAAAAATTCAAACCTACATGAAAATTGAAAGAACAATTCAATGAACACCTGTATATTCATTACTTGAATTCAATTCCAAACATCGTGCTATATTTACAATATTAATTGAGCACCTAATAGTCTTCATCTAACCAATCATAGCTGATAAGTTATGCAATCCTGCAATTATTACCTTAGCCTCCTTTTCCCCAAATTGTCATGGGTATTCTTTAATATCTCTGTCCATATTTTGTTACTGTCTGCAAGACACAACTTTCTCTACTCATCTATTACATGGAGGAGTTTATTAAGGTTTCATCCTAAACCTTGTCTTTTTCTGTTTCCAGAATCTATCCCTATGATCTCATTTTTACTCTTAGTTTCAATCAGTATATATAACCAGAAAAATTCTAAATTCATATCTCGTATTTTCTGATTTCTAGAGCTGTATACACAACTTCCTGCCTTACCTTATCTTTTAGAAGTATCACAGACATCTAAAACTCAGTAAATACAAATACAAACCCATCATCTTCACCCACTCAGTCCTGGTCCTTTGCCATGGCTGTCTATCACAGCGATTGGCACTGTCATGTGTTTGCTTAGAAAAGCATGGAATCTACAAGTCACTTTGACACCTTTTCTAGAGATACCTCCATGTGTAAGACTGGTAGGCTCTCCCCAATCCCCAAATACCAGTTTACTTTGTATCTATCACCTTCTCCCTTGTTTTAGCTACCATCATCTCATATGGAATGACCGCAGTAGGTTGCTAACTGGTCTATATGTGTTTTATTTTCATCCCTCCAATCCATTCTCTAAAATAAAAAAAGGAATAAACTTAGAGACTATAAAAGTAAAGAAAGCCTGATCATTTCACACTCCTATCCTTTTTCAAAATTCTTCATTGTCTTCTTATAATTGCCATGATAAAGATGGTATTCCTTAACAGGGTTCATAAGGCTCTAATCTTCATCCTCACATTGAACCATCCTGTTCTGGTCCATTCTCCACACACTCACCTAATAAGGTCCCTTTATGTCCCATGCTTCCTCCTATTTCTTTGCACACATCACCTCTTCACTAAGTTACCTCCCACTCATATTTCATATCCCGCATCAATGACCACTTCCAGATGGTAACACATCACCTCACTCTATTCTTTTGAGAAACTATGTGTTTCAGATCTATATTGCTTATCACAATTAAAGTCTATATCAGTAAAGAATGCATTCCCCTACTAACACAAACCAAATCAGGAAACAAATACAGAATAGGTGTCTATTTGTCTCCTATAATGAGTCTGGAGCGGGGCCTTTCTTACCTCTCACTTTACCAACTGCAGGCTGTTGGCTTTATTTTCATGCTTGTCACTACTAAGCCTCATGATGCTTGTTCTTCTCCCAAGTTTCACATTGGTATTCCAGACAGAGGAAGTGGAAGTGGGAGCCTGCATGTCAGCACTGTTTGTTTCTTTATGTTAGAAAAGCAAAGGCTTTCCTAGAAATCCCTGGCATATTCCCTCTTAGATTTAATTAGTCAGAACTCTTACAATTCTACCACTTAAAGTAATAAACACTGGGAAACACCAAAGCAAGAAGGCAGTTACAATTGTGTAGAAAGAGCAAATTTACAATATTGTCTTAGAGGTTTATATTATTTATGGGGTTTATATTTATATTTACCTATCCCAGTAGATTGGATTTTAAGCTCCGTTAGTGCAGGGACTTTTTTTTTCTGTTGATCATGGAGGGCATATCTAAGTAGTTTCTCCCATATCCTTTGTAAAGTCCCATAGTTTCAAAGCCTTTTTTTCAGATATGTAAGTGGTAACACCAGAGCTCTTTTAGCTCAAATTCTTAGTTGCATGTGTCTCTTTCATATGTGAGTGCAGCATAACACTTTAGTTACGATTTCGAAGAAAAATCTAAAAGACCAATTAACTTAAAAAATTATTTTTCTAGCAGAAGAAGTTTTAGGTTTTAGTACTGACTGATACAGGCAAGCAATTTATCTTCAGGAAGTACATATGTACATAAGTTTCTAAAAAGATAAATTAATTTTATTTAGTGATGTGTGCATAACAAAAGAAATGAATCATAGTGAATAGAAATGAATCAATGAATAGTCCCTCAGGTCAGATATTTTATAGTAGTGGCTTCAAGGGACACAATGTGGGAAATCATGGTTGCTCTCCATGACACGTCAATACTTTATATCAAGACTTTCCTAAATTTAATTAACTTTGACATATAAATCTAACATGAAATTAAGACAGCAATGGAGTGTAATGCAGGAATTAAAAATAATCATACACACAGATATGAAATTTTGTGTGATATGAAATGATACGATTTTAAATTAAGTTAAAAAATAAAATTGGAGAACAGTAGTTGAAAGACTGTTGTTTAACTAAAATATAATCAGAAAAAATGTATTTTTGTTGGCTTCATTTAATCGATTTATTTCTCTAACCCTGTGTCATATAAAGGGAAAATGCATAATGTCACCTAAAAACCATAAACCAATTCATATTATAGGTCATAAAGAAGCACTCTATACATTTCAAGCTTTTTTTTTTTTTTATTGGGGGAAAACTACAAAGCATTTACAGTACAATGTTTACAGTCACAAATTGTAGTGAGCTGATTTCCCAAAATATATTACCACTCAAGTTGACTTATCTTGTTACATTCAAAAATCTACTCTGTCAAAGTAGTCCAGAGAGTACATACATAGTGCTCCAACTGTATCTACGTACAGCCAACACTCCATTTTAAGTGTACAATTAAATGA
>CAUYRT010049137.1:0-12024 GCA_963574885.1 Lepilemur ruficaudatus
GAAGGAACCAGCCCTGCTGGCATGTGTATTTTGGACTTCTGGCCTCCAGGGCGGAGAGACAATACATTTCTCTTGTTTAAGCCACCCAGCCTGCGGTGCTTTGTTACCGGCCTCAACAAACTCATACAGGTAGGAAAAAAATAGCAAAACTTCAAAACTTCTGTTTTGTATCACTGTGGTAGATTGGCTTATTGATCCCAATTTGTCACTCGTCTGGAATAGAATGAATATCTGTCACCATATCACTTTGCAGTGCCTCCTGCTCTGGGTGACACAGACTTCCCTACCCCAGGGAAGTTGGGCTTGAGCACATGCCTTGCTCTGACCAGTAGAATACGAGCAGATGTGGTTGTGAGCATGCACTTTATTT
Organism: Lepilemur ruficaudatus; assembly: GCA_963574885.1. NCBI lineage: Eukaryota > Metazoa > Chordata > Mammalia > Primates > Lepilemuridae > Lepilemur > Lepilemur ruficaudatus. Next base: position 371 of record CAUYRT010049137.1, read on the forward strand.
TTTTATTTTTTTATTTTTCTTGCGGCAGAGTCTCTCTCTGTTGTCCCAACTAGAGTGCTGTGGCGTCAGCCTAGCTCACAGCAACCTCAAACTCCTGGGCTCAAGTGATCCTCCTGCCTCAGTCTCCCAAGTAGCTGGGACTACAGGTATGCGCCACCATGCCCGGCTAATTTTTAATATACATCTTTAGTTGGCCAATTAATTTCTTTCTATTTTTTTTAGTAGAGATGGGGTCTCACTCTTGCTCAGGCTGGTTTCGAACTCCTGGCCTTGAGCGATCTGCCCGCCTCAGCCTCTCAGAGTGCTAGGATTATAGGCGTGAGCCACTGCACCCGGCCATCATGCACTTTAAATGTGTTGTGTGGTGTGGTTTGCCTTCTTAAGCTTCTGGCATCGCCAGGAGAAGAACATGTCCTAGGTAGCTATGGTCACATCAGCCTGGGCTCCAGACACCTACACCAAACATGCAACTTAGAGCCAAACCCAGCAACCTGGAGCCCGAAATAGCCAAGCCCTGCCAAGATCAATCAAACCCCCAGAGCCCTTCAGGACCACAAGCAAGGAAAAAAAAATACCTGCTGTTGTAAGCCACTGAGCTTTAGGGTGTTTGTTATGCAGCATCATTGGAGCAATAGCTGACTGTTACAGTCACCACTATGAACCATGCAGATTGACCCCAGACCCACATTCGGGCCATATGTCAGCACGCAGCATCCAGTGTGGCAGGAAAGCTCAGGGAAGGGTGGGAGGCCCCGAACTTGGAGAAGGCATTGACAGCATCCTCTTGCACGATTTTTTACTTCCAGCAAATGGCCTGTTATGTGTGTCATGTTAAGTGGCTTTATGGATTATATTATCTAGCTCTAACTAAACTAAGCATCACAAAATGGACAAGGGGCTTAACAAGTTTCCTCTAAGGAAGCTGGCTTGAAGATAACATAACACTGACACAAGCACAATCAAGGAGGAAACTGTTGGCGTTGGCAGTTCTGTGAGTACAAGAATCTTTGAGCCAATTATGAGCCAACAAGGCCCATCTCACCTGATTTGGCAAGGTGTACATTTTAAAACTGTCAAAAATAGCAAGAACGGCTGGGTGTGGTGGTTCACTCCTGTAATCCTAGCACTCTGGGAGGCCAAGGCGGGAGGATCGCTCGAGGTCAGGAGTTCAAGACCAGCCTGAGCAAGAGTGAGACCCAGTCTCCACTAAAAAAAATAGAAAGAAATTAGCTGGACAACTAAAAATATATAGAAAAAAAAATTAGCCGGCTATGGTGGCACATGCCTGTAGTCTCAGCTACTTGGGAGGCTGAGGCAGGAGGATCGCTTGAGCCCAAGAGTTTGAGGTTGCTGTGAGCTAGGCTGATGCCATGGCACTCTAGCCCGGGCAACCGAGTGAGACTCTATCTAAAAAAAAAAAAAAATAGCAAGAAGATAATTTGAAACGTGGATTTTCAACCTCTGTTGTTAGCAATGAACCTCATACACATATACATGGCCTTGTGATCGAGCAAAAAACATTAGCACGTGAATGTAATTCATAAATGAATATACATATATCGGGGAGGGTGCTAAAAATGTTTCACTGTTGGGGCTGAGAACACTTCAAAGTCACTTGAAAGTGAGATCACCATATCAAACGGATTTATTAACTTCTTGAGTGAATTGATTTTTTTTTTTTTAGTGTTAAGGAATTTTTATGGTGCTGTCATTGAAGGCAAGGAAGACCTGTCCCCTACAAGCCAGCTTGTGTAGTTGTCTTCACACTATTTCTAAAGCTGGAGGGAGAGGATGATGTCACGGAAAAAGCCAAGACACACCTTGGAACTATCCAGAGCCCAGAGATGAGGTGCTTTTCCTCCCAGCTTCAGAAAGTCCTGAAAGGGCACACCCTTTGCTGCCACCAGCTCCAACAGCACCATTCGAGGCATAGAGACCATGAGATGGGCCCCATTGTGAGCCAGAAACTCTGTTCTAACCCACTGGTTTCCTTTCTCTCCGTTGGGCAAATCTTGCTGGGGCCACAAGTCACTGGCAGCCAGAGTCTGTGCCCAACTCCAATTAAACAAAAATGTCCAACAATCCTGACCACTCCCTCCACTCCAGAAAATATCTTACCCCTTGAACCCCTGAGCTATGTCATTTTTATTTCCCATACAAAGCTGAGTCCATTTTGTCTTCAAGTATTGTTGCTTGTCTTTAAGCGTTTGATGATCCTGGCTCAAGGACGTGGCCAGGCCTCCGGGAGGTGAGAACCACGCCTTATATTCCCATGACAGTAGAACCTACTGAGGAAATGGGGTGCATGAATGGTCCTTCTCCCCAGGATTTTCCCTGGGCTCATGCAGGTATAAGGCAATGATGTGGTTCCCAGGTGGAGGGGAGAGCATTGGTTGGCCCTGAGGCCTCCGTTATGAATAATTCTCATCAAATTCACGGGAAGCCACCCATACTTACACATTTCTGTGAAGACTGGGGCAGAGAGAATGAGGAGGGTTGTATCAGTCAGAGTCCAAGCGAGGAAGCAGATTCTACGAGTATTAAGGAGTAAGGACTTCATGTACGAATAACACCTCGCCCAGTCATGGGAGAGGCTGGGAAAGGAAGGGTCTACAAGGAGAAGGTGAAGGATCGGAGGAGAATCACTAGCCAGCCTTCCTAGAGCCAGGCACGTGCAGCTGCCTGAATGGGGCCACGGAGGGGAGAAAGAAGCCCACGGAGTCTGTAGCTCTATGTCTGGTGGTGGGGCTGGGGTGATCATGGCTTAGCAGGACCAGCAGTTGGGAAGAAGAGCTGGATGCCGAACAAGAAAGAATAAGGGCAAGCTGGAACCTTCCAGCACCTTCACTGCATCTAACCATGATGACCAGAGAGGAGTGACAGCTTGCTTCTCCTCCACCTTCCAAATGTTGTGCAAATTTCTCTTCTGACCAACTCTAATCTGGAACCATAAAAGGAAGGGAGTTCCGGGAAGCATCACTCCAGATTAGCCAAGGTGACACAATACGAAACCATCACAGGGGTCAAGGTTTGAATTGATCAACACAGTGTCCCCTGTGGCCCTGTTACACAGCTAGGTTAGAAGTGAAGACTACGCTGCTAGTCCTCAAACATTTCTTTGTCCCAAGCTCGGCAGGTAGACTGTAACATCTTCCGAATCTCACCTGCAGGTCAAACTCAACATTGTCCTTTGACCTGCCTATCACTTAAAAAGGATGATTTCAATTTGAGTGACCCAAAGAGAGAGTAAAACAGCTAAGGGCTTGTGGCAGATTGCATCTTCCAAAGGTGGCCACTGTTACGAACTGAACGGTGTCCCCCAAGATTCGTAGGTTGGAGCCCTAACCCCCAATCTGACTGTCCTTGGAAATGGAGCCTACAAGGTTAAATGAGATTAAGAGGGTGGGGCCCTAATCCGATAGGACTGGTGTCCTTATAAGAAGAGGAAGAGACACCAGAGAAATCACACTTTCTGTGCACACAAACGGGAAAGGCCATGTGAGGATACAATGAGAAGTCAGCTGTCTACAAGCCAGGAACAGAGGTCTCCCAGCCACCAACCCTGCTGGCACCTTGATCTTGGACTTTCAGCCTCCAAAACTGTGAGAAATAAATTTGTGTTGTTTAAGCCCGCTAGTCTGTGGTATTATTTTGTTATGGCAGCCCAAGCAGACTAAGACAGTCACCACAGTATCTCCCTTGCCACACGCTCTTCTTATAATGTGACAATGACACTCCAATGACAATGACCCTTCTAGTGGTCAAGTCTGCACCCACTCCCCTCCAACCTGGTCAGGACTTCATGACTGCCTCAACCAATAGAATGCGGCAGAAGTGAAGCTATGTGACTTCCAAGGCCAGGTCATAAAAAATGCCATGCACTTCTACCTTATTCCCTCGGGACACTCACCCTTAGAACCCAGTGCCATGCTTCGAGGAAGCCAAGAAGCCACATGGAGAGGCCACACAGATCAGGTCACAGTTAACAACCCCTGCTGAGGTCCCAGTGGAGATGCAGCATCCACACCAGATTTATGCGAGACCAGCTCAGAGAGGCCTTAGATGCTCCCAGCCCCCAGCCGTCAAGTACCCTCCATCCTTTAAGCCACCCCAGAGGACGCCCCGTGGAGCAGGGACAAACTGGACCAACCAGCCTTGGCCAAACTGCATATTTGGGAGCAAACTAAATGACTGATGTTGTTCAGAGACACACATTTTGAGGCGGTTTGTAGATAACTAGAACAGTGGTCTTCCAAGCAGATGCACCCAGAAGACCACCCGGGGGAAGCAGCGACAAGTCAGTGTAAACCTGCTTTACCTGCTTGGCAGGGGGTTGCGGTGATTTCAGACCATCCAACGGAGCCAAACCTCCTGCATCAATGTGGCGCCACAGGCTGCCAGATAAGTGTTTCTCCAAAGATCACACCCACTTTGACGATTTCTATTCAGGTGGCTCTGAAAGTCTTCCCAAGGAGATTTTTTTTTTTTTTTATTAATGTTGATCAAGCTCCGGACAGAGTTTAAAGAGGGCATATGTGCAGAAAGAAAATGTTAGAATTGGGAGGTTGAGCTGGAGGCTAGAATAATTAAAGGTTAAACTCCAGGTTTGCATTTGGTATTTATAGAATTTTCCATGCTTGATGTAAGGGTTTTAAAACCAGGCTGAGCAGGGAAGCTCTTTCAGCTCTGAAAGGAGGGAAGGGATTTTAGCACAAGGAGTGGAGCCTGCCTGGTTCAAAGTTTTAAAAGGCAGCATAATTAAGCTGCTTTGTTGCTTCAAGTGATACTGTGAAGGTGGCGGGGGCTGGGAGAATAGACTCTGCAAGGAAAACAAAGCCAAACAAAACACTTTGTTTCCATACCAGGCACCCAGGGCTGTCCACAGGGGGTCCCTGGGTCCTCTCAAGTTATTTTATGCCTCTGTTGCTCCCTGTTATCCAAAGGAGGCTGAGTGTTGCTTATATCACTTGACACGAGCGAAGGAGGTCAGTGTTCCGGGCGTGTTATGGGCGCTACCCAAGGATGCCCAGGCAGGCGAAGGCGGAGATAGCAAGGGCCTGGCACCCAGCTCGCCTCGTCGGCTCGCGTTGCACCTGCTCACTGAGGCTCAATGCACACTCACCGCAATTCACTTCTGCTTTTCTTTCAGTTTCTTCTCACCTCCTTTTTCTCCCTTCCTATTTTTTTTTAATTGTACACTTAAAATGGCTAAGATAGTAAATTTTATGTTATGCATCTTTTACAATAAAGAAGAAATGTTTTTTGGTGGCGCATGCCTGTAGTCCCAGCTACTCCGGAGGCTGAGGCAGAAGGATCGCTTGAGCCCAGGAGTTTGAGGTTGCTGTGAGCTAGGCTGATGCCACGGCACTCTAGCCCAGGCAACAGAGGGAGACCCTGTCTCAAAAAAAAAAAAAAGAAAGAATTAATGTTTTTACGCCGGGCACGGTGGCTCACGCCCGCCGGTAATCCTAGCACTCTGGGAGGCTGAGGTGGAAGGATCGCTCAAAGTCAGGAGTTTGAAACCAGCCTGAGCAAGAGTGAGACCCCATCTCTACTAAAAATAGAAAGAAATTAATTGGCCAACTAAAAATATATAGAAAAAATTAGCTGGGCATGGTGGCACTTGCCTGTAGTCCCAGCTACTCTGGAGGCTGAGGCAGGAGGATCGCTTGAGCCCAGGAGTGTGAGGTTGCTGTGAGCTAGGCTGACGCCAGGGCACTCTAGCCCGGGCAAAAGAGTGAGACTCTTTCTCAAGAAAAAAAAAAAAAAAAGAATTAATGTTTTTAGGCCAGGCGCGGTGGCTCACGCCTGTCATGCTAGCACTCTGGGAGGCTGAGGTGGGAGGATTGCTCAAGGTCAGGAGTTCGAGACCAGCCTGAGCAAGAGCGAGACCCCATCTCTACTAAAAAATAGAAAGAAATTAGCTGGACAACTAAAAAATATATATATATATATATATATATATACACACAGAGAGAGAGAGAGAGAGAGAGAAAAGTAGCCGGATATGGTGGTGCATGCCTGTAGTCAGCTACTCGGGAGGCTGAGGCAGGAAGATCGCTTGAGCCCAGGAGTTTGAGGTTGCTGTGAGCTAGGCTGACGCCATGGCACTCTAGCCCGGGCAACAGAGTGAGACTCTGTCTCAAATATATATATATATATTTAGTATCCACAGTGTTCCCAGCATGATGTTGGGCCCAGAAAACAGGCTGGATATGGCCCTTGTCCTCATGAGCTGACACCATAGGGGTAAACTGTGTGATGCTGACTATAAACCAATGAAGTCAGAGCAGAGAAGCAGAAGAGAATACGTAGAGGATGGGGGCACCTCATCTGGACCTGGAGGAATGAGCAGGGTTTGGACAGGCAAAGAGGAGAGAAGGGTCCTTCCAGGTACAAGGGGACAGGTGGGGGGCAGGAACACCAGCGCCTACGGTCAGGGGAAGGGAGAGGAAAGCCAGGAGGCGTGTGGGTGAGCAAGCTGAACGAAGCCTCCCCTGGGAGAGATAACAGTGCCACTCTCGGCTCCTGCAGCCAGGGAGGAGAGCCGTACTTCCCAAAGTTTACTCTGTCAAAATGACAGCAGGCCCTGGATCCTTTGCCCTTTTACCCAGGGGGCCCAGACAGGCCACAGTGTAGCCAGAGCCCCCAGCCCTGACATGATTACGGTAGCAGCAGTAGGGAGCAATTTTGGAAACTGTGTTCTCTCATTGATGGTTTATATAGTTCCTCATCCCCAAAGGGAACACTTTGAGAGAATAATGGTACGTCTGGTTAAAGATGGAGGACTGAACACATGCATTCATTCTGCTGCTTCATTCCAAAGCTTCATTAAAATAATAGTAAAGGGATTTTTAAAACGCATTCACCTGTGAGTGCGAAGAGAGCAGGAAAGGAGAAAATAGCCCAGAGCTTTGGAAGCTGGAAAACAGAAGGTTGCCTGATGACGAACTCAGAGCAGGGTTGAGAAACCCGCACTGGGGCTAGCCAAAAGCTACTGCATTGCAGAATCCCCCTCCCCCTCCAAAGACTCGGAAGTGGCAACACCAGGTACTTCTGGAAGTCAAGGTGAAACCAGGACTGAAAACGGGAGAATCAACTGAAAGTCCGTTTAAGCAGCAGTCAGATATTCAGACGCCATCCTCTGCTCTATGCACCCGAGGGACTGTCCCTCCACAGTCATCTCTCCTCCCGACAGAAGACTGGACTTTGATTATCTGGAGAGGGTCTCTGGATAGAGGGTAGGATGCTCAAGTGAAAAGATGGAGATTTAGGTGTAGATTCTCATACTGAATATTGTGCCCCAGCCCAGTGCTCTTGCCCACTCAACTCCTAGAAACTTGACATTCAGGCTTAGACTCTCTCAAAAGGAGATTGAATACTGGCATCAGAGATTTTTCCAATGAAAAGACTTGACCAGCTCACCTTAGAACGGAGGTTCTAAAACTTGATACTGTGTTAGAATGCCCTGGAGGGTTTGTTCAAACACAAACTGCTGGACCCCTGGTTTCTAACTCAGTAAATCTGGCAAAGAGCCTAAGAATGTGCATTTCTTAGCCGTTCCTAGTTGAGGCTGTTACCGCCAATCCAGGGACCATACTTTGAAAAGCTCTGCTCTGCAGTGAAGTCTGCAATTGGCAAGCCTCATTCACACGCATAGAGCGTCTCCCTCAGCTTTTAAGTGCCCTGCCGTAAAGTGTGGACAGATAACTGGGGATCACCAGGCATCTGAGGCAAACCTCTAACATGAACGACCAGGACCCAAACAAACAGATAAAGCGAACTAGAGGAAAGAGAGACCATGCCAGAAATGTAAACTTCACACACACACGCGCGCACTTACCTGTCGATAATGTCCCAGAAGAGGCATTATTTTAATAGCAATAAAAAGCAGCATTCAGGGAATAAAAAGGAACTTTCAGAGAATAAAAATTGAGCTATTAGAAATTTAAAATCTGACAGCAAAAATGAAAAATTAAGTAGAAGGATTGGAATATAAAGTTGGGAACATTTCCCAGAAAATAGAAAAAGAGATAAGAAAGAGAAGGGTTTTTTTGAAAAGTGATTAGTCCAAAAGTCCAAATAAAAGTTTTAGAAAGAACAGGGAAACAGAGGGAAAGAACACAGCAAAGGGCTAATTCAGGAAAATTTCTTACACCTGAAGGACACGAGTTTATAGACTGAAAGGACCATTGAGCACCTAATACAATGGATGAAAATATAAATATAAATGCATGTCATCGTGAACTTTCAGGAAAATGGGGACAAAGATCCTAAAAGCTTCTAAAGAAAAAAAATACATATTATATACACAAATTTAAGAATCAGAATGGCTTTGGACTTCTCAACAGCAGCATGAATTTGGGAGAAAATGGAAAAATGCCTCCAAAATCCTGAAAGAAAATGATTCAACTTAGAATTCTATATCCAGCCAAACTATCAGTTAAGTATGAGTATAGAAAAATGTTTCTCTGACATGCAAGGTCCTCAACAATTGCTGCCCATGCATCCTTTCTCAGGAAGCTACTGGAAGACATGAGCCACAAAAATGTTAGGAAAAATCAGGAAGGAGGAAAATGTGGGATCAGGGAAATTGGGGGTGCCTCCCAAGATAGAGTCAAAAGGAATCCCCACAATGAGGAAGGGACACCCCAGCATGACAGCTGTGCCCCGATCATAGGAAGTAACCAGCTCAATTGGAGCTATTCAAAAGCCTCTGGGTAAGGTGTCTCCAAGAAGAGGAATTGGCTTGTCGGGACACAGTGAGATGAGACCCAGTAAACTGGGAGAGGGTTTGGGCTGCAGCAACCTTCTCAAACCCAGAGGCAGGCAGAAAGCGGGAAAAAAGCTCAGTGACTGCACGCTGGCCTGAATTCAGATTTCCCCTGCAAAGATGAAAAGGCCTGGCTCCCGCCTCTGCCTTCCTTTTACCAGCAGCCACAGCCCCATGCATATTCGGGAAGACAAAAATATCTAGGCCAATTTTACCATACTAAAAAGGGAAAAGAATCATCAAATCTCCAACTCCTCCATCATCATTTCAAATGGTGTCAGAGTCTCCCTCGTGTGAAATTCCAAGTGTCCAAATCAGGACACTGTCATGTGTAGAAGGGAAAACTGGTGATTGCCAATGGTCGTTGTTTTAGCCAACAAGAACTTGCTGGAGTATAATTAGATGTCACGGATTCTTTTTTCATTTTTTATAGGGAAGTATTTTGCCATCACACAATAGTGTGGCATGATACATTTTCTGGCCAGGAATTTTTCACTCTTATTGTATCTCTTTCAGTGGTTTATTTGAAGTTGAAATGACACCAAAATGGAGAGCAAGTGGTTCAACCATTTTCCCCCAACCCCTACCCCAGAGCCGCAGTGCAGGTGAGTTCCTGTCACTGATTTCCCTTCAGTGGAATTTGCTGCCTTTGGTGATTTGCCTTACATAGCACAATCCCATTCAACAACTTTCACGGCATAAAATGTAGGACTAATCAGAATAGGAAAAAATCTCAACAGGTTAAAACAAATAATAAGTCCTGCCTATGGTCCAAAAAACAAACAAACAAAAACTGCACCAAAAAGTCCATCCCATCACCCTATGGTATAATCAAGAGTCCTCCAAAGGACATCAAGGCTTTGTGTGCCAGGCTTTGGCCCCATCCTGCTTCCTGCCATTCACCACGCACCCAGCACCCATGATGAGCAACTGCCCCAAAACCCACTGTGAGCTCCTTCTGTAAGACTGGAAGATTTTCTCCAACTTCCCAGCCATGCCCAACACATCTCCTCTCTCCAGACCAGGGGTGACTTCCAGACTGAGCCCATGCCCAGGCCAGCAGCCCCCCACCCCTGTGCCCCCAAGCCTGTACTCACCTACAGATGCACCCTTGTCCTGGTGTCCCAAGACTGTTGACTGTTCATCTCCTCTTGGACTGTGGCCAAGGGAAGGTACAGAATGTAGATTATTCATCTTGGAACCTGAGCGCCTAGCACAGAATCTGGCATGGAACAGTGGTTAATAAATACTCGCTGAATGAATGAATGAATAAAATGAAGGTATGAACAAATATGACCTAGGGGCTTCAGCAAATGCCACGTGAATTTATTATGTCATGTGGCTGCCAAAAAAAATGCTAATACCAAAGGCTTTGGCTAGCCATTGAGGTTTGTTGACAACTTTACAATTTTAATTTCTCTCTTATTTTTTAGGATTAAAAACTATACATAAAGTTGTAATGTAAATATCGAGATTAATTCCTTTTTTATTTGTAGATTAAAGTCAATGTGAATAGCCTCCATTTCTGTTTGCCATGCAGATTGCCACTCATGAATGCCCTTATCTGGGCTGTACAACAATGAGTCGTGGTCACAGGTGGCACCTGCGTGACTCCAGAAGAGCTGGAAGCCCCCTCCCTCCTCCACCATCAGCATATTGTGACGCATTGCAGCTTACAGGTGCCTAGCGATGTGGATTTACTGATCATATGATCTAGTTTTAACTCCCAAATGAGCCATAGGGCTTAAAAAGATTCCTGAGAAGAAACCATGTGTTAAAAATAATGCTAATAATACAAGCACGCCCGAGCAAGATGGAGGCAGAGCAGATGTTTTGTATAGTGTAAGCTCTTTGTCAGCCACACCGTGAGGCAAAAACAACCATAATCTAATCAGATCTCAGACGAAGTCGGCCCTCAAATTGAAAATATCAAGAGACGATTTGAAACACGAGCTTCCAATCACTGCCATTTTAATGACAAGCCTGGCCTTGAGTGTACGTCGACTATTGGGACTATCTCGTGAAGGACAGAAGCCTCCAGAACAAAGTCCTTAACCACAAATAAATACATCGGATTACAAAGGAAAGCAATGACATCGAAATCATTAGCAAATTATTAAAACAAATTTGTGATGTAGAAATTTGTGTGCTTCTTAATAAAATCATCAAATAGCAAGATCCCGTAGCAGTCTAATAACTACGATCAGTTTATGGTGTTGATGAGCCTAAGCGATGTTTCAGGATGTCTGCAGCAATGAGAATGTCATTCCGATTGGGGACAGAGTCGCGGGTACTGTTAATACTACTGCGGTTTGTTGCCTACATTTGTAATTGAAGGAAATGCTAAATTTCAGTGAAAAGAAAGATGTTTTTCCTCCATCAAATCACAGACCCTGTGAATTCTCTCCTTGAACCTCAGGTTAAGAGCCGCTGGTCCTGTCCCTCCCAACCTCACTACCAGGTGTTCTGTTAGAAATCATTATTTTAAAAAATCATAGCCAGCCTCCAACTGAATCAGAAATCACACATAACAGCATTTAAAGGTGTTGGTACAGTATTTCTAGTCCACCTCCACGCCTTGAACGTCACCCTTTTTATCAGTGAAAACTTATTTCTAACATTCTTTAGGCCAATTGGTAAACCCTCTGGTATAAATTTAGATAGCTATTGTGCTTGTGGTAGCTGTCTTTGGAGTGTGGGTTTCTTTTCTTGAGACAGAGTCTCACTGTGTCACCCGGGCTAGAGTGCCGTGGCGTCAGCCTAGCTCACAGCAACCTCAAACTCCTGGGCTCAAGCGATCCTCCTGCCTCAGCCTCCCAAGTAGCTGGGACTACAGGCAAGTGCCACCATGCATGGCTAATTTTTTCTATATAGATCTTTA
>CAUYRT010049141.1:0-15699 GCA_963574885.1 Lepilemur ruficaudatus
TATTACAGGGGTACAAATGTTTAGGTTACATATATTGCCTTTGCCCCACCCGAGTCACAGCTTCAAGCATGTCCATACCCCAGACAGCGCGCACCACACCCCTTAGGTGTGAATATACTCATCCCCTCCTCCCTCCTCCCACCTGCCCGACACCCGAGGAATGTTATTACTACAGGTGCACTTAAGTGTTGACCAGTTAATACCGATTTGCTGGTGAGTACATGTGGTGCTTGTTTTTCCATTCTTGGGATACTTCACTTAGTAGAATGGGCTCCAGCTGTATCCAGGGTAATACAAGAGGTGCTAGATCCCCAATGAAGAAGCACTTTATTTACAACATGACACAATCCCAGGAGTGCCATCCCATCACATGCCTAGGTCCCGCCACACTGGGGTAGAGGGGATTCTGCAGGGCTGAGGACCGTTTTAGAATCCACCTGCCACACAACTATTCACATCAGAGCAAAGCTGCTGGAAAACAAAGAAAACATTTAAAATCTTAAAAGCAGTCAGAATAAACCTTTCCTTCAAAAAAGCAACAATAAGACTGACAGCAATTTTTGTAGTATAAACAATAGAAACCAAGAGACAATTAGATGACAGTTTTAGATGCTGAAAGAAAATATTTCCAAACTAGAATTGAATACACAATAAAAATAGTTTTAAAACATTAAAGTGAAATGAATATGTTTTAGACAAACAAAAATTGAGAATTCATTATGAGTAGAACAATATTAAAAGAAATAAAGAAACAAAAAGGAGTTTTTCAACAGAAAGGAAAATAATCCCATAAAGAACCTCAGAAATGCAGGAAGAAATGAAAAACACCAGAAAGAATAATACGTGGCTGACTCAAGTTGAATATAGACTATCAACAATATGATTAAAAATTCTTTTGAGATTTAAATTATATGAAGAATTGAAATACAACAATTGCACAAAAAAAACTGGAGTCAAAGTATTGCAATGTCGTTGCATTACTCAAGAAATAGTATATTTTAGTATGCACTCAAATAAATTAAGGATACACGTCACCATTTCTACTAGAGTCACTACAAGAACAGTGAAGGCATGTACAACCAATGAGATAATAAATATTAACTGTAAAATTAAAAATAGTTGCAATCAATCAAAAACAAAGCTAGAAAGAAGAAAACGAGAACAAAGGACAGATGGTACAAATAGGAAAAATTGGTAAAATGCTAGATTTAAATACGAGAATATAAGTAATTATATTACATGAAAACAATACAAATAAAAGACAAAAGGTTTATAATTGGTATTTTACAATCCAAGTATATGTTGCTTACAATAAATATGTTTTAAGTACAAGAATACAGAAAGTTTAAAATAAAGGAATGGAAAAAGATATACATTGAAACTATTAACCATAGTATAGTTCAACTTAGATAAAGAAGACTTAAAAGCAATAATTATTTTTAGAGACAGAGGGGAACATTTCAAAGTAAAAAAAAGTACAACATAGCAGAAAGGTTAAATCCTAAATTTATATGCACTTAATAACTCAATTTCAAAACATATAAAGCAAAACCTAAAAATTGACTAAAAGTAAAACTAGAGAAATCCAAAATCATAGTAAGATTTAAAACAACTCTCAATAAAAATTAAAACGAACAGTATAAATGTGTGAAAAACACAGTTAACAAAATGGACTTCACTTTTCAAGTTCGCATGGAATATTTACAAAAATTCTTTATATTGTGGGCCAAAAAGCAACTCTAAGTACATCTTATTTGATTTAATATGTTTTCTAGCCACAGTGAGATCAAACAAGAAATCAGTAATAAAAAATAACTAAAAAATTTCCAGATTTGTAGAAATTAAGCAATACATTACAAAATAAATCAATGTTTATTGAGAAGAGAATAAATTACAAAGGAATTAAGGATATATTTTTAACTGAACGGTAAGAAAAATACAATATGTCTAACTTTTGATGTACAGCCAACGAAGCGCTAGAGGAAAACATGTCAGCGTAAATGCGCGCGTGGTCACGGAAGTAACGCCGTCGTCAGTGAGCTGGGAACCCAGCCAAGGTGTTGTCTGAATAAAGCGCAAGCCACACTCAAAAAAACGTAGAAAGGAGGAAATAACAAAGATAAGATATAAAAATATAATAAACTCAAGAAACCCAAAAGTTAATTTTTTAACAAGACAAATAAGATTAATAAATCTCTAGCAAGCCTTGCAGTGGAGAACAGAGAGCAGACACACACACCACCAATGTGAGAAATAAAAATCAGATGTCACATAGACAAGAATCTTCGTGACCCTGGAGGTTAACAGTTTCTTAAGTATAACAGCAAAGCACAAGGAACAACACTGCCAAGGAAGTGAAAAGGTAACTCCCAGAACGTGAGAACATGTTTGCAAGTCACGTATGTGACAAGAATCTAGTGTTCCAAATATATAGAAGACTCATGTCAATCAACAAACTAAAGACAAACAACTCATATAAAAAATAGGCAAAGCATCGAATAGGCATTTCTCTACAGAGGCTATACAAATGGCCAACATGAAAATATGCTCAGTATCATCAGTCAATAGAAAAATGCAAATTAAAACCACAATGACATACCAGCTCATACCCATAGGGATGGTTATACATCAAAGAAACAGAAAATAACAATTGTTCAAGAGGGTGTGTAGATTTTAGAAACCTCACACATATTCATTGCTAGTGGGGATGTATAATGCTGTAGCTACTGTGGAAAACAGTTTCTCAAAAAATAAAACACAGAGTTTTCATATGACTCAGTAATTCCATCCCTAGGTACATACCCAAGAGCAATGAAATCATACGCCCATACACAAACGTGTATGCAAATGTTCATAGCAGCACAGCACAACAGCCAAAAAGTGGAAACAACCCAGATGTCCGTCAGTCGATGAACAGATAAACAAACTGTGGTATGTACGTGCAATGAAATGTTATTCAGCCATAAAAAGGGATGAAATATTTATATCTGCTACAACATGGAAGAACACTGGAAACATGCAAAGTGAAAGAAGCCGGACACAAAAGCCTGCGTATTGTAGGACTGCACTGATGTGAAATGTCCAGAAGAGGCAAATCCTGTTGACAGCAAGGAGATCTGTGGTTGCCAGGGGCTGGAGGAAGGAGGGAATGAGGAAGGATTGCTTGATGGGTATGGGGTGATGACAATGTTCTGGAATTAGACAGCAGGATGGTTGTGCAACATTGCAAATATACTGAAAAACAATGAATTATATACTTTAAAGTAGTTAATGGTTAAAACGGTGAATTTTATGTTGTGTAAATTTTATCTCAAAAAAATTAAGACCTATATATGTGGAAAAATATATTAGGTTTATGTATTTAAGATACAATATTTTAAATTTATTAATCTTCCCCAACTTAATGTATAGGTTCAATGTAACCGCAACAAAAATTCCAGCAGGAAAGTTTACAATCCCTGATTTCAGCCCTATAATAAAGACACAATAATTAATGTAGTTTTGGTGCAAGGATAGACAAATTGACCAAAGGAACAGAACAGAAATTCCTAAACAGACTCACCCATATGTATCCACCTCATGCACCACGAAGGCAACGCTATGAGATGATGGATATGACGGGAAAATAATAATTCCACTAAGTTACCACGTATCTGTTACAGGCACACATAAGGAAACAGTGGGTCTCGGTCCCTACCTAACACCCTTTGAAAATTAAGAACTTCCCCTGATCCTAAGACAACGTTAGGAAGCGAGCAACAGTGAGAAAGATCTTTGCAGTATAAATATTCCGAAAAGGCCTGTACCCGTGATACCAAAGAACTCACACAGTCGATGAACATGGGCTAAGGTCTTGGTCCGGCTCCTTACAAGGTGCTCCCCATCCGCACATGAACAGCCGTCCAACAACCTCGGCCATCCTGAACATGCACATTTGAGTCACTAGTCTGCGTGGCCCACACCCGCCAGGACGGCTACGTGAAAACGAAAAACCGTAGCGAGTGTGGGCAACGACGTGCAGCACCCAGAATCTCCACGCACTGCGGGTGGGCAAGGAGACCGGCACAGCCGCTCCGGAAAACCCCTCGGCAGCGTCCACGGAAACGCGTGCGCGCCCACCAACGGGCATTGCGGCTCTTCCCCTGGGTGTACACCCAACGCACAAGCATCAGGGCATTGAAAATGCCTCCCAGATCTTCACAGCTGCAGAATTTCTGGAGTCCAAAAACTGAGAAAACAGTTCACCAACCACAGAACAGATAAATCGTAGTACTAATATGTTCAAACAGGGATTCTTCACAATGACGGCAAGAGCACGCCACTGCCACGCACGTGCGATGACACAGACGACTGTCACGGATGTCACTGGAGGGAAGGAAGTCAGGCATGTGAGAATACACACTACATGACTTCATGGGACTTAAAGACGGCAAACTAATCCATGATGCTGGAAACCAGGACAATGGGTGCCTGGGGTGGGGTGTCGGGACCACAGGGAGCTTGAGGCAGGCGCGGGGTGGGGGGTGTGGGGCGTAACAGGGGGTGGCAATGTCTTATGTCTTGACCACGGCTGTGGCATTGGATATGGTCACTTGTAAAAAAGTTCACTGGGCTGTATAGCCAAGGTTTATGCACTTTACTTAAATGTATGTTATATTTCATTTAAAAAAAACCTCTACCATGTAAATATTCTGGAGGAGAATTCACTGCGAAAAAATAAACGCTTCCTTCAAAAAATAATCCATCTTCATGCATTCGAGCTGCTGCTAATATAGCAAACTACCGTAGGCTGGATGGTTATGAACCACAGAAATGGATTTTCCACAGTTTTGGAGCTGGAGGTCCAAGATCAAGGCCCCAAGGCGTCTAGCGTTTGCTGAGGACCCGCTTCCTGGTTTATGCAGGTGGTGCCTCCGGCTGGGTCCTCACAGGTAGGAGGGCAGGGTCCCTTTATCAGTATAATGGCACGAACCCCACCACGAAGGCTCTGCCTCATGAGCTCACTCTTCCCAAAGGCCCCACTTCCTAACACCACCACCTGGGGGATTAGGATCTCAGCCTCTGAATTCTGGGGACACACACACCTTCAGACCCTGTCACCTGCCTTCCACCTGACGGATGAAACATGACTGTCACAATGCAGGTCATTGCTGAGGCCGAGTTTGGACATATGAACTATTGATTATTGATTATTTAAAATTTAATCTTTCTACTTTGCGCATGTTTAAATTTTTTATAATATTTTTAAGTTATATCAATTATTTAGAAAAAAATCCCTCCCTAATCATTATAATTAAAAACTCCAAAGTAATTTGTTATCTATAGACAGCAACCTTTAATGTCTTCATCTGGAACCTCGTGGAAGAAAATAAACATGAAAAACCTGCCAGGGCCAAATGCACTCATGAGCCATCTGATCTCCCCAAGTCCACACGCCAGTCTGGAGTGGTATTTCTGGAAACATGTGGCCCATTCCCCGACCGAGCGTGTCACAGCAGTCCCCTGATTGCTGCGTGTGGAAGGCCAGACGGTCAAGGCAAAGAGAGTCGGAACAGGGTGGCACGGGCCCAAGCAGGCAGCGTGAATCATCCGCAGGTCAGGCGGAGGCTGCCCGGCGCCAGGGCCGATTTGCAGGGTCCCCTGGCGTCTCTGAGCGCCCTGAACACAGGCGTGTTCCATTGAACCTGCCCTGCGCTCTGTGCAGGGTCATTTCTGCCCCTGAAAATTTCAGCCGGCTGGAGATGAGGGCGAGGGCAGAGAGGGGTGGTCACTCGTCAACCTCTGGTGAAGGCCCTTACCATTTGTTCGGTGGACAGGAAAGTCTCCCCAAAGCAGAATGTGAGAGACACGCTCTGTACCCACGGGCAGTAGTGGCCGGCAGCTCCCGACACCCGCATGTCAGTGGAGTTCCTGCTGTGGCAGGAGGCGAGCTGGTGGCTCTGTGGGACACAGGAATGATGCAACAGTGACAAAGCCTCACGGCCCCCTCCCAGGACACCCTCCTCAGTCATCCTCAGTCTCAGGAAAGAAGACGAGTTTCCCGTGTGTTAAAGGGTGGCAAAAAATAGCTCTTGGGAATGAGTGGCTGGTTTTGCGTCTTGTCTGAATTAGAACCTGCCGCTGCCTCACTGTGGGGACCAGAGCTTTGGCCCCAGCTGACCCATGGGGCCGCTGGGGCCGTGCTGGGTGGATGCCGATCCACTGGTAATTACTGGGGGTCCCCAGGGGTGCTGGGGTCGTGCTGGGTGGATGCCGACCCCTGGTAATTACTGGGTACAACCCGTTCCTGCCAGCACGTGAGGCAGTTCTCAGCAAGGGTCTCATCTTTGCATAAGTCTCTTCACTGTTTTATCCGATAACTTTACTTCCTCCCACAGTTCCAGACCAGAAAGATGAGAGGAGGCCACGGGTCCTCAGATGCAGTAAGACAAGGCCAAGCTAGGACCTCGTCTTGCCAGCTGACATGGAGTTGGGTCCGAATGCCTGAAGCCTTAAATGTGGTTTGTTAGTAATTCCTGTCGGAGATACATACCTGCCCTTTTCTGGGAGCACTTGTTGACTTTGTAGACTGCAGCTTTCACTTAGATACACTTTGAGTGTTCGAAATTTCACTAACAGCTTTTCCAGGCGATTGTTAAATGAGCAAACCTCCCCTAAGCCCTACCGTGTGGCAAAGAGAACAGCTGACAGAGCCTGTCCCCTGGCGATCCCAGGATCTAAGTCTCACGGGGTGGGCAGACATTCAGATAGACAGGTCAGTGCCGCGAGCGGTCTCCAAGACACTGAGGAGGGACCAGGTTTCTGTTTCCAATCTCCTCGTAAATTACCGAGTGCCACTGGGAGAGCTGGCATCAGAGACACCTTCTCACTCTGTTTTCACCAGGGAAAATTGCTGGTGAGGCATGCACCGTGACCCCCACGCCCACCCCAGGGGCGCAGTCCAGATCTCTTGGGTTTTGTATGTCACCCCCAAGGCAAGTGACATTCTGACTCTGTGTGATTTCAAGTGTTCCTGAATGCACAGCACCAAGGACCCCACACAGAAGAGCGAGTGCTGAACGTCTCAGCTAAGAGCGTGTGGGGGTAGGGCGGCGCCTCTCCCAGCGCTCGCACAGACGCAGCCCACGCAAGCACCACTGCCTGGCTTCAGATGGCCCTCACGCCCCCTCCTGTCATGTCCCCGCAGAGTCAGGAGTAGGGGTTCTAAAACTAAAATACAATTGTAGAGACTTACCACCGTGCAGTAGTGGAAACTTGACCATATCTGTGGACTCACGTAGCGGGTGCCAAATGAGGGAGGGTGGGAGGCACGTCCTTTCGCGTCTGGCTGAGTCTGTCTTTGTAGGGCGAGAAACAGATGCTCTGGGTTCAGCGGACTGGCCCAGGTCGCTGAGTGATTCCAACAGTTTGATCGGCAGCTAATTGAAACACGAACTAAATTATAGTCCTCATCTAAAAAAGAAAAGTTGAGGTCTGAGTAACGTCTTAGAATGAGTGGAATACATAGAATAAGGAACCCAAAGATGCATAAGAGGCGATGGTTTTGGTTAACTTTACAGTTCTGTCCTAAATTGAAGAACTGTAAGGGGATTAAATCTGAGCTGGAAGGACAGACAGGGCAGATCACACGTGAGAGTGACGCCGTGACACGTGGTCACGAGGAGGACCCAAAGGAGAACGGTGTCCATGTGTCCACACGGGGCATGGGGTGGCTCTGGGGGACACAGGTGCCCCTCTTTTGCTCTTTGCTCTTCAACCGCTAGTCCTCCCTCCCTTTAGATAATATTCTCACATTTAACATATTAAAGTCCAATTTATATATATTGGTTATGCAACTATATAAAATATACAAGATGATGGAATTGAATAATAACTATATAAAAATAGGATTAGCCACTAATATACATGCCTACGCCCCCCGCCGCCAAACCTGATGAGGGCAGATCACCTTCTCCGACCCCCAGAGCCAGGCTTCGAGCAGTGGCGTAGGCTCACGGAGTGGGTGCTCAGCCTGGTACTTCGCACCTGGGGAGAGGGGTGTTTTGGATTCGTTTAGGGCAGCAGGTGTTAGCATCACAGTCTGCCCAGCCAGCCGTACAGCTCCAGGCAGCCCTGGAGATCTACACAAGTCTCCTGTGGGTTTTGTGGGTCCCTTGTATCATTCTAATAAACTTCCTCTGTGTTTAAGTTATACAGAGTTGACTTCTATTTCTCGCAGTCAAGAAATGTTGTCTAACAGACATTGGAAGAACCATCAGGAAAGGTCTGGGGAGTCACACTGTAGCCCTACTTCCTGTGTGTCCCTGGGTATGTCACTTAGCCTCTCTGGGTCTCGGTCCCCTGGCTTTAATCCAAGGAGCTGTGAGTTGGTCTCTCTAGTTCCCCACCACCTCTAATACCATGTGAGCCCACGGTTCTGAGATGACAGATTGTATAATAAAAGTTTCAAAGATATAATTTAAAGAAGGAAAACACAGAACAGTGATCTTTGGTGAAGCCTCATCCATGTGGTCCTCGTTTCTTCTGACGTCAGTGTAGACGTCTACACTACCAGCTTCTAGCAGACTCACCAGGAGTCTCAAGATGCTGTTGATTCTTGGAAAATGCACAGAGGGCTCCTAGTTGAGCCTGTGACGGGGGAGTGTGTGCTGGAGCTACAGGTAGGAGTTTGTTGGTGAAAATACAGCAACGGTCAGAATAGCAGAAAGCCCTCACACTTGTGAGCTTTCAGTTCCCCAGGCCATTTCCCATCCGTTATCTTGTTGGATTCCCACGATAACCCTGTGAATTATTACCCCCATTTCACAGCTGAGAAGCCAAGACTCTGAAGGTTAATTCGCTTGCCCAGGGTCACCTCGCTAGTAATTGGCAGACCCTCGACCAGGACCTAAATCTTCTGGTCCCGGAAGTGGTGGTTCCGATGCACCTGCTGCCCTCTGGGAGGGGGTCTCTGAGTAAACGGGCTGCAGAGCTCTTCTGTCCCTGTCCCTGCTGGGGTCAGGCGCTGCCGTCTTTCACGCTGGGCTTGCTGTGACCGTCTGTGATTCTGACTACCACGACCTCTACGTTTCTCTCCAAATACAGCCCAGGTCCTTTCCAACAACGATTTGCTTAATCTGTCTGGATTACAGAAGGAAGTAAAACCAATATTTCCTTTCTGATTTAATACAATCTATTTTATCCTTTTTTTAAAAGAGATTATTTTGTAGAAATGGCATGTGAATCCACAAAATAAACAAAGTCACCTTCCTTTGGACGTTAGACAAATAACCTGAAAATAATCCTCACGAGATTGTGTTTGCAGAGCCGAGCAAGTTCTGAGAAACACAAATAAATAAATAAATGTCTCCCAACCTCTGGGGCAGTCCTCCCCCTCCCCCCTCTTCCTCCTCCTCCCTCCCTTCTCCCCCTTCCCCTCCTTCCCCTCCCCCTCCCTTCCTTCTCCCCCTCCCCCTTCTCCTCCTCCTGTGTGTGTATGAGAATTTGTGACTCTCCTTCCCGGGTCAAAGGGAAGTGAATTCATGAGTGGAACCTATAATTAGTATGAGTGGTTAATTCTGAAGACTTCACTGCACAGTCTCGATGGCATTTTGCAGCACTGAGCGTGGCGGTTCGAGGAAGTGCGTTCAGCAGTGCGTGCGCTGAGGTTAGCGCTCCAACGCTTGCCTCCCCGTTTCCCACGCGAATTGGCCTGAGAGGAGGAAGACAAACGGTAGGGCAGACGCCGCAAACTCCCCCACAGCACAGGAGTGTCTGCGCCTCAAGGAATTTTCGTGCTTCCATCCCCCTTTAAAAATGTTCAATATATAAATTATCTCCAC
The DNA here is from genome assembly GCA_963574885.1 of Lepilemur ruficaudatus. Classification (NCBI taxonomy): domain Eukaryota; kingdom Metazoa; phylum Chordata; class Mammalia; order Primates; family Lepilemuridae; genus Lepilemur; species Lepilemur ruficaudatus. Next base: position 9,822 of record CAUYRT010049141.1, read on the forward strand.
ATGGAGAAATTAAGGATGCATTGTTCATATGACAATGAATTTCATTATACAAATATTCCAAATAGCAAGTTACTTATTTCCAAATTTTAAAAAAAGCACTCTGATTTGCATCCATCTATTAAGGAATAAAGACTTTGTGCAAAGAAGGATACATCTAGATTTCCATGAGACCGTGTGTGTGATAAAAATACAGATTATGCCACGAAGGTGTACTCCTTCACTTTTTAACTTAATTGTGCACAGTGACAAGACTTTCATTTCTCAAGGGTTGAGTTACATAGACACGCAAACTAGACTGGAATAGATATTTTTTCAAATTTCTGATTAAGAAATTCAAAGTATTCTCTGATCTATTCCTCAATGCCATCAAAGTCTTGAGTCAATAATTGTATCCATGTCCACAGATGAATAATATGTCTTCTGTGCATAAAATATGATAGTTAGCAAAATATTACTTCATTCATTCATTAACCCATCCTATGTTGTTAAGCATCATAAAATAAATGACTGTTAGCTGCTAAGGCTACAGCTCAGGTTTGGGAATGATTCCATGGTCAGAATTTTGGGAAGCTTTGGTCAAACACGCACATTAGGAGGGTGACCCCGGCCAGAGGCCCACAAGCCAACAGGAGCAGCGAGAGCAGCAGCCAGGACGCGTCGGAATGCAGTCTGGAGCCCACGAGATAAATCAGTGAGCCTTTACGTGAAGTAACGTCTGTGGGTTTAAAGAGAAACCAGTGGACTCAGGAGACTGAAGAATCTGGAATTAATAAGGCCGGTGCCTGTATTTTAGAAGGGAAGGGAAATGAGATTCTGGATTCTGGATGACGTTGGGGTTAAGGATGCCGATGGTGCAGCTCTTTCCGAGGCCAACCAGGAAAGACGGAGGGAGAGTTCAACTCAGGGCACGTGGGGCCAGGACGGGGCAGTCACGCCCCTTGGTCTACGCGGGTAAACAGCCTCATGCTACATGAGTGGAAAGAGAAAGTCCCGAGGCGAAGTTACTCGCCAGGCACAAAAATAATTATGAAACTGTGAAGAGCGGCACTCCGGTGCCCTGAATTCTTCCCTCGACGGAGGTCTCCAGCCGGTAGCACCCAGCTGCGTCCAACTTACAGACGGCGTTTCTTAACACCACACAGTGTTTTTTAAATGGATGCAACATTTTAAAAATGGGTTATTTTGCAAAAATAAAACGCTTCTGTGTCTTGAAAAAGTCACAGACCAGGTTTCCCCATGCTGTCCCTTCCCGTGCAATGCTGAGCTGGAGCCGGGAGCCGGCTGGGATGGCCACGTCTTCCACAGAGCCTCTGCTGAGCCGCGGCCTACCTTGGCCTCCGGCCTGCCAGCAGGAAACGTCTGCACACCCACCAGCGCCCGCGTGCGGCTGTTCCAGTCAGAGCGTCATGAGTCCACACTGCTTGGTGGATTTGGGACTTGCTCTGGATAAACACAGGGTTCAGTTAGTACCTTTCTGTCTCAGTGTTCAGAAACGCAGGGAAGGCCAAGCACAATCCCGCCCTGGGGCGGTGCTCAGGTGAGGTGCAGCCCACAGGCAGCGTCCACTGCTGCTCACCCCACGAGACAGGCAGCCACGCAGGACCATGCCCACGTAGGCTGCCGTCCTGGGCACAGCCGTGACCACCATGGGCAGCGAACAGCGGCCCAGCGTTGGATCCATCCTTCCGATCCTTGCTGGGCCAGCTCCGTAAAACTTTACGTCAGCTTCACAGACTGGGAAGAATCAGGAACAGCCTGTTGGACTTGCCTGGAACAGAACTCAGCAGTGGCACAGAGAGAGAAAAAAATACTTTTAGGTTGCAACGTCTATTATAGTCCCTGTGATGAGAGTAAATGGGACTAATATCCACATCTGTTGTCAATTTTCTCATTGAAACAGTCCTTCGAAACATACCATCAGTTAAATTTTACCATCCAAAATAGCCAGGGCTGCTGTTTGGTTTGGTTTCGGTGTGTATTTGCATGAGGCGCTGATACCAACAACGTTCCTTACATTTTTCTGAGTTTCCCTGAGTTTTTATTTACGTGCTTTGTTTTGGTTTGACCTGGCATCCGCTGTGCTGTTGTTCAGTACGAACTTTCTCAGCAGCTTGGGTGGAACTGGAGACCGTTACCCTAAGTGAAGTATCTCAGGAATGGAAAAAGAGATACCACAGTTCTCACCTATGAGTGGGAGCTCAGTGAAAGGTACGTCTGGTCATAAGGAGAGCAAGGAACGTTGGAAACTAAGAGGGGGGTGGGGGGCAAGGGGGTTGGGAGGAGCCCACCTGTCAAGTATGATGTGTGCTGTTCTGGTGACAGGTGCACTGACTTCAGCATGATACAATCCATCTATGTGACAAAAACACTTGTACCCCCTAAATTTTTTGAAATGAAAAGAAAATGTGGTACAGTTACACAGTGGAATAGTGCACTGCCTCAAAAAAGAAGAAGATCCTGCCATTTCGATGACATGGATGAACCCGGAGGACGTCAAGTCAAGTGAAACAGGCCAGGAACAGAATGACAAACACTGCCCCATCTCACGTGTGGGTGTCATCTAAAAAAGCTTCACTCCTGGCAGCAGACACAAGATCGGTGGTTAGCAGACGCTGGGCTGTGGGGCCAACGGGGAGATGTTGGCCAAAAGGTAGAGAGTCTCAGTCGGGAGCAATAAGTTTCCGTGGTCTACTGCACAGCCTGGTGACCACAGTTAGCAGTAAGGTAGGGTAAATGACAACCTCACTAAGGAGTAGATTCGAATTGTTCTCACCACGAAAATATTGATAAGCAAGGCGATGAATGTGTTATGTTGATTTACTCATTCCACAATTTGTACATACATCCAAACATCATATTGTGCCCCATAAATATATGTAATTATTCTTTGTCAATTGGAAATTTTTTAAAAAGTAGAAGACTCTTCACAACTCACTGTCAACTAATCCAAATACTGAATAACCAAAGAGCGCAGCATGTGTGAAAACCGGACAGGTGGCGGCAGATAGACGTTTGCCCAGCCACGGGGGCTCCCACGTTCCTTTCCGGGTGCTCGGAGGGGACCATGGCCTTGCTGGACGGCGCCTTCACTCCTGCACTCTGCTCCCCCGTGGAATCAGGAAACATCCCGGTGCCGAGCAGTGCGCCTCCGCGTCGGAGAGGCAGAGCAGAGAGAACGGATATTGACATGAGGCAGATCTGACCTCGACACGAGGCAGATCTGACCTCGACGATAAGCTCTGCCACTTCTAGCTCTGTGATTCAGGGAAAGTGACTTCATCTCCTTGAGCCTGAGATTGCTTGTCTGAGAAGCAAGATGGGCATAATAACATCAGTAACATCGTGACTTATTATTAAGATTAAATAATGCTTATGAAATGCCTTAACTATGGCCAAAATAATGCTGCCTAACCGCCCCAACACCGAGCGCCTCAAAACAATAACCATCCACAGCTGTTCCTGAGTCTGGGGTCCACGGCACAGTTCTTCTGGTCCTGGCCACTCCCTCAGGTGTTCAGGGCTGCACGGTGTTGGCCGGTGGAGGACGGCCTCGCTCTGCTCCTCAGGGCCCACGCCCGGCACCCTGCTGGTCTGCTCTCACGGTGCAGAGGCAGGTGCACGGAAGCCTTCCTGAGACCCAGGCCCAGAGCCGGAACACGGTCCCTTTCGTCACTGCTCCTGATTACAGCAAGCCTTAAGGCCAGCCCAGAATTCCAGGATGGGGAAATAGATTCCATCTCTTGACGGGAAAGGATGCGAGTGATGTTGTCAAAAGCAGGGGCACAGGCTAGCGCAGAGGACTGGAGCCCTCGAGAAACCGACGTAGCACAGGCGCCTGGCACGTGGAAAGAGCTGCATGGGGCGCATCCCTCTTCCCCCACCCCAGACTGTCACAGCCAGACAAAAATAAACCAACGCGTACATCCCTTTTCCCCATGTGCCTTTGACGTAAGCAGCTTCGCCAGAGGTTACAGGGGTAGAAATGACGTTGAAAGGAGCAGACGCAGTCACAAAAAGAAACGTAACCTGGGACAACAGAACCACTGGTTCCTCTTGACGTTGAAACTAAAAGATAAAGATCACAAACTGCTCAATGCATGGAGACCGTTACTTCCAACTATGTTCTATAATTCAATAAATTGCTATTTTTTTTTCGTTAAGTGAATCCTGCTGTTACTATCACTCCGTCTAGAGAAAAGTTTATTTAGACGCTTCTAAAGTTCAGTCGGTTATTCTATCCTGGGAAACACAGTAGAGATTCTAAAATGCCACTGTTCTGAAAGAGACAGAACGTCACGGAAAAGAAAGAAGTGTGAAGCCACACGGACCAGGGCTCACCTTCCAAGACGAACATTTACCCATTGCAAGCCCTGAACAAATTGTGTCAGCTTCCTGCATCGTGGTCTTCCTATTTAGAAAGTTAGCGTAATAAACAGTTGACACACCTGTACTCATAACTCTCTTCTTTCGACCACCTCTCCAGCTGGGAATAAGCTAGGACTAAGGCCTCAGGGCACCATTCTGGACAAAGCAAAATGACAGACATTGGCTGACTGGGGCTTTTGCTTCCCTGAGAAAGAGAATATCCCTTGAAGGCCCCTCTGGTTCCTGGGCCTTACCATCTCATTCCTCCCTGGAATGCAGACAAGATGGCTGAGGTTGCAGCAGTCAAGTTGAGACCATGAGGCAACAACATTAGAACCAGGGAAACATGACGACAGGAAACCCTAGATCCAGGAAGGCATCACGCAAGAGCTGCGCCAGCTGCACATTATCTGCCTGCAACTTGCTTCTCTATGAGAAACCATCCCACTTCCCTATGCCACTGTCACTGGGTGTCACCTACAGTGACTGTTTCCTAAAGAGTAAAATAAGAGCCATACTTCAAGGTTGTTACAAGATTTAGAAATAATCTGCTTAAATCTTGTTATGTCCTTAAGAAGTATTTTATCCTACATTTCAGTATTTTTCTTAAAATTGAGAAGTAAAATTTCGTCTGTGGCCGTTAATGATTCCCAGGAAAAATATTAATAGGAGTTTCATTACTAGTCAGTTACAGCCACAGTTAACATTTGCACAGATTATTTCTCTCCAAATAACTGCAAAGGCTTCAAAAGTTTGACGGATGTGCTTGCCATAGCAACCTGCACCCCAAGAAAGGACAAAACAAAATGGAAAAGTTAGTGACCTCTGAGGGAATCACCTGGGCTTGGGAAAGAGCTTCAGAGGAAATAACAAATGTATGTATTAACATATATGAGACAGGCACCTTACACTCATCTTGCTCTTGAAACTCAATCATAAGAAGTAAACTCCTTTAAAATTAAAATAAAAATACAAACAAAAAATCAATTGCCCGAAAATTAAAATGAAATTGCTATCCGCACAATGCTTCAATATGTCATAAAATACTATTAATTTATAATGTTGATTTTATAACATCTATGTTAATAATATGATATTAAACAAATGTGAAATTCTGCAAATGTTAGAAACTTCAGCAGTGCTAAAACAATAATTTTTTTTTTGAGGCAGAGTCTCGTTCTGTTGCCCAGGCTAGAGTGCCGTGGCATCAGCCTAGCTCACAGCAACCTCAAACCCCTGGGCTCAAGCGATCCTCCTGCCTCAGCCTCCCTAATAGCTGGGACTAGAGGCATGTGCCACCATGCCCAGCTAATTTTTTCTATATATATATTTTTAGTTGTCCAGCTAATTTCTTTCTATTTTTCTAGTAGAGACGGGGTCTCACGCTTGCTCAGGCTGGTCTCGAACTCCTGAGCTCAAACGATCCACCCACCTCAGCCTCCCAGAGTGCTAGGATTACAGGCATGAACCACCACGCCTGGCCTAAAACAATAATATTGCAAATGTAAAAATC